>CABFOQ010031393.1:0-5000 GCA_900660455.1 Gephyroberyx darwinii
GCTACAGTTTTGTTTTTAGACATAAGCACACAGAATACATTATTATTATTATTATTATTATTATTATTATTATTATTATTAATAATAATAATATACAATTTACAGTAAAACACAGACATTCTGGCCTCTCTCTCATTCTCTCATACTCAATATCACATTCAGCTCTGCGGTCTCCTACCGTATTACAGCATGTCGTTCCCTCGCTTCCGGTTCCGCACAGAAACAGCTGGTTGGCCTCTTTTCTCTTGTGAAGCACAGTGATATTATGGAGACAAGCCTAAAGAACAAAAGCAAGCAAGGTTACATTTTAGGTATTCAGCTCTCAAGGAGGAACTAGAAACCCTTTTCAGCTCTGCCTGTATTACCATCCTCATGTTGCTCCTCTCAAAAATCAAAGAAATCCAAACCAAAATCCCTGCCCTGGCTTAATGATCACATCCGAGCCGAAAGGAGAAAGCATAATAAAAATGGAAGGCCAACAAATTACAATTCCTACATGAAACTATGAAAGAACAATGTTGAATACCAGGAATCAGTTAAGGCAGCTAGAGCATCATTCTTCTCTAATCTCATCTCAAAGAATCACCTCACTGTTTAGTGTCATCCATTCTGTCATTAACCCCTCTCCATGTTTTTACATAGAACCATCCTCACTTAAGTGTGAGGAATTCCTGCAATGTTTCACCCAAAATATGAAAATATAAGGTTACAAAACCCTATTTATCCTGAAATCTCTGCTGAATCAGCCCACTTTTGCTCCCACTATCCCCACACCATTTCTTGTGGGCTGTATCTGATTTTTTTTTTGGTGACTGTTCATATCCATTTTAAAATGTAACCTATATCTGATACCCATGTGAGCTGTAAGACATTTCTAAAATACACGCATGCGCAGATGTACAATAACAAAAAAACATCCTGTCATTATGTCCATGCTACTTTGGTCAAGCTAGCTAACATGGAAGGTGCTCAAAGATGGCTCTTTATTAATTGGATTTTCTTGTATTTGTGTGCAAACCAGCAAAGACTTCATCATCAGATGATACAGGCAACAAAGAACCATAACAGTTGTGCCTATCCCGTGTAAAGTTCTACTGTTGGCATGAAAGTTCATGACATAAACTTGACTGATAACCATGGCAACACTGAAAAAACCCGCTTTGAACGTTCAAATGGAACCTCCACTGACCGCTGGCTGCTTTCAATCCGGCTTTAAGCACGGACTAGTCCAACCCCTCCTGAAGAAACCCATTTTACATCCCATGGCCCTCAATAACTACTGGCCTATTTCAAAACTGCAACCTCTAGCAAAGGTTTTAGAGAAGTTGTTTTGGCTCAGCTCTTGGCCTTCAACTTCAACAACATATTTGATAAATTCCAATTTCACAGAGACTTTCACAGAGCAAAGACTGCTGTTCTCAAAGTAACTCATGACCTCTTACTAGCAGAAGATTGTCTAATTCTTTCAGACCTAAGCGGCGTCTTTAATTTCCACCTGAGGCATTGGGTTGGTATTACAGATACAATACTCAACTGGTTCATCTCCTTCCTCGCTGATAGAACTGTTTGTCACCATTGGTAATTCTTCATCATCCTGAGCACATTCTACCTGCGGGGCTCTTCAGGGTTGAATTTCAGGTCCCATCTTATTTTCTTTGTACATCCTCCCACTTGGTCACATTATCTGGAGACATAATGTCTCTTTTCACTGCTACGCTGATGATTACCAGTTATTCCTGCGTCTCAAACCGGGCAACCCAAACTGACTGACAATAAAGCAGAAATTGTTCTTTTTGGCCCCCTAGTTCCTCCATCGTAATCCAAAATAAACATGGTAGCCGATCTTCAAATGTGAAGCCAGTGGCCAGAAATGTAGGAGTCCATTTTGACAGCAACCTAAACTTTGAGGAGCAGGTGAAGAGGGCAATGCAGTCCTGTTTCTTTCAGCTGAGAAGTATATCCAAAATTAAACCATTCCTATCTTCTACGGACCTGGAGAATGCCACGCATGCCTTCTATCTATCTTCTCGTCTAGATCACTGCAACTCCCTCTATTCCTGCCTCATTCAAAAGTCCATCTCACACCACCAGCTCATACAGAATGCAGCTGCCAGGGTTTTAGCAGGCGCCAAATGTAGACGTTGTAAAAGCTGTTTAGCACTTTGAAAATGCCATTTTTAGATAGCGGTTTATTATTATTTTATTATTGTTCAGATCTAAGTAACGCACCAACCATACTGCATTAAGTCATGTTCAATACTCACTTCTGATGTGACTTCACTGTCAACACATTCCTTTCCAAACATGTTCCATTCCAAAGGAGCCTGTAAACAAAAATAATAAGCTAGTCACTGTGGCAGACTGGGGGTGGGGTGGTATATCATTCAATTTATATTATTCCATATTACGCTCAGCTCAAGCTCCAAATCAGGAGGAGAATCTCAATCACCTCATTCAGCAAGTACAATAAATGTACACAATTTTGTCTCAGAGACATATTGATATAGTAAGTTACATAGTACCGCAGCACATACTATACATTCAGCATTCAATAATACAATGAACTTAAGTAATACAGCTTTTTGCACTACCTTCTGAAAGTCGACAGAATAAAGGTGTTTCTGTCTTGCAGCCATGACACTGTCTGGCTGGAGAACCCATATGGGCATGTGGTGTTCAGGTAAATGCATCCGTTTGAATGGCATCTCTAAAATAAAAGACATGTTACTGATGAATTGTGCCCGTGCATGACACAAGTGCAAAGATGTTCATGGAAAGACACTACTAAGAGCAATTTGTTTGAGTCCCAGCATCACATCCATAATGCTGGAATTAACCATTTAATACAATTCATTAATGTATTTATTTATATAACACCTAACTAAAAGCAGTGTTTACAAATGATTTCTAAAGTTAAAACAAGAACTAAGTAAAATGTCGAAAAATGGAGATAAAACACATCAGGTATGGAGTCACTGCTCCACAGACAATAAAACACAAACTGATTTTGTGGACCCACGTACTGTTGGAGCTTTTATTTCCAAGCCAACTTCATTCTACAGCAATACTGTTATTTCTGAACAAAATTATGTAGCCTTATATTTATATAGCCTTATATTAATAATAATTCCTGTCATTTCCATTTCAGGCTTTGTTAGAATTTATGTTCACAATATTGTTTGTAGTGTCCAAGACCACAGGAATTATGAAGTCTTAAACTGAGTCCCCTGATAATAACCTCCCAAGAACAAACCTCCTCCCTGTGCCTCCCTCTCTTCCCTTATCAAACAGTACCATATTAAAAAACCTGGCTCTGGCTCCTCTTTTGCTTGATAAGCTCAAAAGAGCAAGAAATGTTCTGGGGTCTTCACGCCCTTAGTCAAGTTTAGGAAATGACACATTTGTAGACTACCCACCATAAATGAGAAATCATGAAACCTATGCCGAATCCCCCCAATAGTAATTTAACTCTTAAGTAACACACACTTAGTTTGCTTTTACTTGAACTGTGGTTGGTATTTATTGTATTGTTGTCTTAGCTTTCCTGTGCATGTACTTTTCTGTGTTCAGCACATTTTTAGAAGCATGTTTTGTTGGTATACTATTGGTTTTGTTAGTATGTTGCCATCATAACCTTATTCCTAAACCCTCCCCATATCCTAACCAGGGTCTGTATAATATCATTATAGGGACTTCTGGTGTGCCAGGGGACTCAATAGTGAGTGGACTTGATGGTATTTCTGGTATGGTATCACTATAATCAACTATAGGGACTATTTTATGGTATCACTATAATTTCCCTAGGGAGTCATTCGAAACTTTTCTATACGTCATTGTTCTTGGCAGATACTGATAGCATTGAAGAACAAATCCACTTTGCTGATTAAAGTCCACTCGGGTAATTGAGTCGCAAAGCAGAAGAAGCTACTGAAGTCTACGTGTACCACCTTTATCCCTAGAACAAATTAAACACAATTTAGGCTGTCAAAAATAATAAAAAACTTAACATTCTTAAAATATCAGAAAACATTCACCTCTCTTCTACATGGAACTTTCATTGCGACGTTAATTTAACCATTTCATAGTTCAATTTAATTGTCTCAGAGAAACAAAACCCAAATATATCTTACCTTTGTCTGTAAATGTCATCCTTGGTAAATGCGTAGAGCTCGCCTCTGACAAACTGACAAGGCATAATAACAACAATAATAAATGGAGGTTTAAGAATAAATGTGCCATTCTCCTCAGCTGTGGCATTCTGGTCAGCTGCCGCTCCAACAAGCGCAAGAAAGTTATCTTGTGACTTAAGCGTTAATTAGCCAAATTAAAATGTAGAGCTTCCGGTCACAACTTTCAAAATAAAACAAAACAATGTAGTATAATAAATTAAGGAGTTATCTATGGCAATGGAAATATGTTCCCAATGTCTTTTTCAGAGCAAAGTGTGTCGCTGCCGTCAGCCGTTCAAAAGCAGCGGAAGTAACACTTCTTGCTTTACAAGCTAAATTCTCAGTTTGAGTTGCAAAGGGGGGCGTTCCGACCAGCATGTTTGCAGCGGTTTAATTGAACTGCATTCTGCATTTTGCATTCTGGTGCATTCTGTGGATTTACAAGGTTTCTATATGCTTTCACTGCCTACGCGCATTTTCCCACCAGTATATGGCGCATAGGTGCTGCAGAAATCTTGGCACACTCTCAGACTGTGAATTTGAAGACAAGGTTTGAAACCATGGAATAAGTCAAACTTTCTCCAGCATGCAACAACAGCCATTCATAAAAGTCATTATTTCTTTTAGTTTGGGAATAGGCTGTTCGACCACACAGCGTTACAGTTGATGTCGGCATCCCTATAGGCTTCACCGCCGTCAAGTGAGCCGAATTTGAAATTACAGAGGGGGATGTCCTGAGCAGGAATACATTGGAATTGTCAACTAATTATTGCAAATAGTAAAGGGCAAAGATGAACAATATTTCAAAGTGATTCAAAGATTTAACTGTTT
>CABFOQ010031393.1:7500-13941 GCA_900660455.1 Gephyroberyx darwinii
GATTTACTGTGCATCAGTTTTATGGATCACTATTCAGGCACGATTTTACCATTTTAGCTTTGGAGACTTTTTGCTTTGCAAGGAAGAACATCTTAGAACATCACATGGACCTGGAGGTTTTTAAGCCAGTCAGCCACTGGCATGAGAGACGACTAGGGGTGTAAGGGTGAAAGGGCAGCAGGTAGAGAGGAACAAGGCCTGCAGGAGGCGCAAGTGAGATCCCTCCATAGACCAAGAAACCCAAAAAAGTAGGGCCATCATGCAAGATTTTGCCCCCATAACGTCTCATTGGCCATTGAAAGTGTAGAGAGTGATAAGATATCCTAATAAATAATAATAATAACAATGCAAACTTTATTTGTATAAAATAAAGTAGAGTTACAAAGTGCTTCACAGATAATGCTTATATTTCAGGAGGGATGGATTTTGAGATAACTTTCTAAATGTAAGGCATTTCAACAAGCACCACAATGACATGAGACCTAACAAGCTAGTTTCTAAATAATTAGATTCCACTCGTGTTTTTTTGTTATGTTTGACCCTTGGTGCTCCACGTTTCAAGCATTTGGCTGATGTTGTCATCCAGAGTCCACCAGAAGAACTTCATAGTTCACCACATTACAAGCAAGCAACATTAAGCAGTGTAATACAAAATGTAATATAATAGAAAAGAGCCAGGAAAAGAAATAAGAATCAGGCAAAACAGATCAAACGTTTTTTGAAGTTCATGTCAAAAGTTTGGGCATCCCTTTCCTGTGGACATTCCCAGACAATCCACTTGTGTCACGATGCCTTCCCGAGAGGAGGAGGACCCCAGCCAGCCTGTATGGCAGTCTGTCGTCTCTTTCTTCTGTAAGGGAATGATCGAAGGCGTCATGCTGCTGCTCTTCCTCTGGCTCCTCATTCAGGTTCTGTTCACCAGAAACCTAGAAGGTACTGGACATGCATCTCTATTCTGTGGTCTCACGGCTCACACACTGTTTACCAGAAAATATGTTATTATTGGTTAAACATGTGCTATAAATGTGACTACAGCAACAATTCTATTGGTGCTGTTGCTCATCATCCTCTATAACTCCATGATTTCAGCTAATAGTAGCCTGGTAATGTATTACTAGACGCTATTAAAGCAATAATACCCAAGAGGCCGTTCTATACTGGGATTATGGGTACGACGGTGATTCAGTGGGTACGAGGCACAGCTGAGTACCTTTGGCGTCTCTCCAAAATTGTGTATAGAATATTTTATACAGAATAAATACAGAAGAAAGATTGCTCATTAGCTCCCTGGTTACCACCACCATGCCTATGGGACTCACCAGCACGTTCGGATCAGACTGCCTGGCTGAAACTAGCCTTGTGTCCCCTCTCATTCCTTCAGACTAATGTATCTGTAATGTATCTGAAGTATTAAAAATCTTTCATTATAGCGACCCCATTAGGCCAATGAGTGTAATTTCTAAAAATGCTGGAACAAAGAAGATGCATCAGTTGAGGACTGGAGGTATTCATTTTATAAATTGCTTTAAATAAGCTTGACGCCAGTGCTAAACAACCTCTCTACCACCATGAGAGGTCTAGATCCCTAAGATGAGCATGTCAGCTATTTGTACTGGACGGCCTGCAGAGGAGGATAAGCACATTCTCCCTTCACACTCATGGACGATGCCAAATTGGGTACAATTAAATGGCAGCCCATTCATCTGTATTGAAATGAGTGGATGTTTGACTCCACCCCCGCAGAAGCTCACAAACAACTCCTCCAGGGGAAGCATAGTGCTTTAATCTGGCGTGACGCAAGGCTTCTGCTACGAGGCTGTTTGGCCTGCAGGCCCTCATAGTATAACAACACACATGCTTCATGGAGAATCATGCTGCAGTCTGATGTGTTTTGCCAGCAGTAAAAGCTAGACTGTAGATAAATCAAACTCTTTTGTAATACATGGAAAACATGATCAACAGTGTGGTCGTGATCGTGTGCGGTAAGGCTTGTGGGTGTATTTTTTTAAACCTTTATTTATTCAGAGAAAGTGAGCAACATCACCCTGCTTCACATTCACACCAGAACAACCACAGCATGTTGTTCACTGAGCAGCTTCACTGGAGCAGTTGGGTATTGTTGGGTAAGTGCCTTGCTCAAGGGCACCTCAACAGTAGTTGTTGTTGTAGGGGAAAGCATTATTCAGTCATTTTCTCGACCCAGGCTGGTTTTCTATGCTGGTGCAGCCATTCAAACCGGCGGCTTTCCAATCACAAACCCATCTCTCTAACCTCAAGGCTATTGCCATGTGTGAGATCCAGTCTGCCAGCCTGGCTATGGGACAAAACCACTGAGGTGGCAAAACATTTTCCATTAATAGAGTCATGCTCAGTGTGCACAATTTAACAGTTTTGGCTATCGCCAGTCTAGCCTGAGGGAGTGGCTGATCTAAATTTGGCATAATTGCAGCATAAATGGCTCTCAAACTACTTTGTTCTGCTTTGAACCTTTTCATCAGGGTAAGTACATTTTATGTTGGAATAAAATAAGGCACAACATTAACATCATAACATCAGCTATTTCATGAGGAATAGTTGCTTATTTCAGTCTGCAGTTATCTGTACTTTGAACAATTGGTTTGGTAAAATAGTGTCAGTGGCATAACACATCATGCAGCCGTCCAATCCATGGCATTCAAAACACTCAAACCACAACTGAAAGTGGACCTCCCTCAAAGGGGAGAGCTAATCAAAGCCTTTAAAGAGTAATGAAACAGACAGTGTCAGCCCGTCTCGGCCCAGCAGAAAGGGGTGTGTCTGTAAAAGAGGGGCAGGGGGGTGCACACCTCTGACATCCATTTGACAACATATTGGAGATTAGCCTACCAGCTAGCTAACAGTACACAATGGAGAGTGATGCAGAGTTTCAAGGCACTTTGATGACAGAGGGTCTTTTGAGGTGGAGGATTTCTCTCCTCCATATCTCCGCCCATCTCCACACGGGGGCGTCAATTTTTTGTATTTTTATATTTTATATATATTTTAAATATTTTTTGGCCCTGAAAGTGGCATTCTGAAATTGTATCTGCAATGTTGAATGTATGTCCAGTATCTCCATATAGAAGTCATACAAATATGTTTGCAGCTCAAAAATGAAACATCTTTTTTGAAGAGTGTAGACAGCAGCAATCAGACTGTCAGCCATCTGCATCTCCAAAGCTTTAGGCATAAAGATACAGTTGGGTAACTGCTCAGAACCAACACTCCAAAAAGATGTTGCTTACTGACACCCCAATTTAGGGGTGTGTGTGTGTGTGTGTGTGTGCGTGTGCGTGTGTGTGTGTGTGTGTGTGTGTCTTGAAGAGTGACTGAGCGTTCCCTTTCTTTTTGTTTGTATACCCTGTGTGTCCTGATGAAGGACAATGGACAGCAAAAATGTTGCATTTGTTGCACTTTTTGTTTATTATTTTTTTCATCATAAGTAACTCATGTTTATCTGCTAACTTTAAACAATAAGTCAAACACTAGACCCTTTACATTGTGCATCTGACTACCCAGCCAGTCAAGTGTCCACCCCACCAGATAGGTTGGGCAAACACTTAAAATTATTCAATGTATAACTATTGAAAATACCTGAGATAGTAGGGATGCACAGATTTACAATTAAATTACAACTTTATCTATGTGTGAACCTGCTGGTGATCCAGCCGTGGAAATAAGGCTCATAGTGATATTCTTTGGATTGAAATATTGAAATATTGCAGTAGAATGAATTCAGGTTAAGGGGTTCCCATAGACAACCAGAGTAGTATTGATCAATTATATAAGTAACATACAATCAACCAAACTGTATCATATCCATCATATTGAATATGGATGATACTGAATGACTGAATTTTTGATTAAAGGTCAATATCGGCCCTATATTGAGGCAAACCAATACATCGGTCTAACCCTGGACATCTGCACCTGTTGGGATGAGCAACACGCATTTTTTTTTATTACAAATTGGAAAAATCTTCTGAAACATAAGCGCATATGTCACAGTATAGGCTTCGTCCCGCAGGACTCGGACCATCTATAATTTGTTCTTCTTAGATTTAACAAGACCTACAAATCAGACGATCGATAAAATGTCAAACTACGGCGGCGCTGGTTGGTTGAACTGGCTGCTATGTTTCTGAAAAAGGGACGGATCCTCTCTGCCTCCCACGCACAATTAGTGCGATTGAATTAAAAGCTTAGTCACCCAAAGTTGCGATTGGCTGGAAGGCTGCAGGTCCCCGCGCTGGCAATGGACCGCGCGCAGACAGAGCGCTCACGTTGATTCAAGAAACATATCAAACAGCATAGGAACATGTCGCAGTACACGCTGGGAGGTAAGGAGCCTTAAGTGTTCTTATATTTAGTTTATTGCTGCATTATTTTAGTCTGTTTCTTTGCAGTTTCTTATCGTAACGAAATGTGTGCAAAATAGTTTTTTCTTCCTCTGGACTAAAGAAATTCCGTGAGAAGCAAAAGCAAATACTTGAGGGAATAATCCAGGAATGGCTAAGTGTACAACATACTAGGATCACTTCTTTCCATGAAATAGAAAGTCATAACCTTACTGAATTCACCTGTTAAATCCACTACAGTCATGAAGGGGAGCTGGAGATGAAAAAGGGGGAGTTAGGTTAAAGAAAGACTTTAATGCACTGAGACAACTGAGACATGTAAAAAGGGGTGTAACTCAATACTGGGAAGGTGTTACTTGTGTTTTGCACCCCAAGTGTATATTTGATAGATAAATTGGATGCAGTCTGGAAAATAAAATAGTTTCAAACCCTTTCTCTCATAGGAAAGAAACAAGTGTTTTAGTGCATTTCCTGTGTTGTAACTACTGTATCTGAAGTCTCAGCAGCCAGGCTACAGTAATAAACACTATCGACATTCATACAGTATCCCAGACTCAGATTTCAGTACAGCTCAGGCTTCGTCTTTACCTCTTTTGAATTTCCATACCCAGGTCTGTTGGCTGGCCAGTCTGAGTCATTGCCTTAACATTTGGAGTGCTATGATTACTGTCAGAGCATTTCCATCAGCCCATTTCAGTTTCTAATAAGAACCTGCTGCTTTTCAAACCTCCCGTACTTTCATCTCCTAATGGAAGCTGTTTAGGAAGCCGTCTGTTACCGGACGGGCTCTCAGCAGGGACTGAAATGGATCTGCTCCGCCGATTAGCACTCAGGCAGTCATCAGTTCTGACCGTGATCTCATCCTTGCTGGTCCTCGCAAAGGTCCACCTCACACAGGGTGCATTTACTGTCGGATAAATCTCTCTGTGATGATGTGGTGATTCAAGTAGGCTCTTTAGATAGTGCCCTTAGAGACGTGCTTTTCCAACGTTTAGCTCCTAATAAACCAGATCAGTTCTGATCCGAGATGCAGCGGAGGATAAACTCAACCCACCAAGGAGTTTACCCACCTGTTTAGGCTGATATAAACAAATATGAGATGAATTCAAAGGATCCTTAAAGTAGTATCAAACTGAGTGAAAGGAAGATAGGGTCTTTTCAAAATAAAATAATAAATGAATGCTTTTCTACTTTCCTCTCTCTTTTTTGGACTGCTCAATATTACTCTGCGTGAGTCATCCCCATCCACCCTCACTGACTATTGATGTCAAATGCGCAGGAGGGTTTGGAGTTAAAATCATAATGCTTGTATGTGTAATCACCGAGGCGCTTGCATGACGAACACACACAGAATTGTGTTGGCAGGAAATTTGACGCCAAGCCAATCGGTTTGCTGCTGCTCTGCTTTGGATCAAAGCGACAACTGTGCCAATACCATTTATACCAGGGAACAATAATGATTACAACCCTGAGACATTTCCTCTTTAATCTCATCAAGGATGAAGAGCGCAGACACAACAAGATAATTGCTGCTAGTCATTAGATCTTGTGCAATGAATTGAGGCTCACTTAAGGTCTCTCTTTTTGTCTCTCTTTCTTGATCTGTCATTTACACTGTATTCCCAACAACCTGGGTCACTGAAGAACAGCAAATAAATGTCAAAGTAAGACTCCCAAACAAATGCAAGACTTACGCCATTTCTAGTCTCTCTCTCTCTCTCTCTCTCTCTCTGATAGCAACATTAGCTCATGACGGCTGGTCTATTCTCTGTCTGTCTAGTTCACCTGCAGATCCTGCTGGCCGTGGGTCTGGCTGTGTTCTGCTACTGTCTGGTTCTGGGTTGCATCCTGTGCTGGCGCAGAAGGAAGAGTGTTTCATCGCAGGACAAGGAGGCAGGTTCCCTGTCTCCTGGTAGAGGTCCTGCTGAGCGGGTGACTGTGACCCTGACGCCGTCCCCGTGCATCCAACCCGTCAAGCAGCAGTACGAGGAGCTGGACGGGGACGTGCTGGAGCTGCCCTCCCCTAAAAGCAGCTACTCCCCTTCTGAGGACGACCTCACCGCCC
>CABFOQ010031395.1:0-19647 GCA_900660455.1 Gephyroberyx darwinii
TCTCATCCAATGGCCTCCCACACCACAACACACCACCAGAAGATACACAAGTGCACACACGCACACACACACACACACACACACACACACACACACACACACATCTCAAACCACCATATGCCATGCTTCATTAACGCACCCCCAACTTCCCACCATGCATCTTTTCCACTCCCTCTTTTCAAGTGTTTTCCAGCCTGTTTTGTTTGTGTGTTTTTTTTCCAGTGCAACATGTCCACCCACGGCCAGCGGGGTGAGTGCTGGTGCGTTAACCCCTTGACAGGGGTCCAGATTCCAGCAACGCCCAGAGTCCGAGGGGACCCCAACTGTAACCAGTTCCAGGAGGAGCCCACTGCAGCGGCCCTCCTCTAGTACAAAGCACCACACAGCACTGATTTGGAGAGACGACGGGGCCTTTGCCGTAGGCCGCAGGGTCGGGGTTTAAGAAGTGGGGGTTTCTTCTAAATTCAGAATCTGGGAATGTGTTGCAAGAAAAAGGTTCTTCTATCCAATCTGTGAAGAAATCATCAATCATCAGAAAGCTCATTTTAAAAGAGTGTTGGAGCACATGACCTGGTTTAAGAGTAACATTATATGAATGACTCACATTTGACCTGAATCTGTTATCTGCAGGGTCAAAATGTGTTTTCCTCTTATGGGACACCGCGAGAGAAAATAAAAATATAGATCATAATTTCAAACAATTCCCTCGAAACTGAATTAAGTGTTTTGTATAATTACTTTTTTTTTATTGTGATAATTATTTTTTTTTAATGTATACGGGATAAACGATGGTGTGTTGTATATTTTGGTAATTTCACAGATTTGTTTCTGCAATTTGTGTGCCAGAAAACAGAAACAAACAAGTAACAATTACCAAAATGTGTGTGCAGGGTGGGGGAGGGGTGGGGGACACCTGAATACACACATAGACACATTTACACAGTTACTGGATGTGTGCCCCGCTATCCTCGGCGCTCAGATGCCTGATTTGATGCTATGCTTATCATGGGATGGGGCTGTCATTGAATTCAATTAGTTTGGTGCGTCGGGCAGCACGCCTCCTGTTTGTGCAGCTGCCTGCCTCATCACCACGCACCATATTTATTCAGCCTTTCTCTCTGAGCCAATAGGAGTGAGGGTCTTACAGGTGCTCCACTAAATCCTTTGACGCATCAAAGATATACAATCTATGACCCTCTGTTTTCACACAACACACCACATAACCTTGGTTCTCATGAGTTTATACTTTATAATAATATATATAATAATATAATAAAATGCTGAATTTCACCACCCTGCATTTTCCATTCATTACATCTTGTTTGTTGGTTTGTTTTGACGAGTGATGCACCAGATTTTTCTCCCTACATTGTAAATGTGAACTAAAGCCCATTCTGATCGAGCATTCACTAACAAAACTATTTTTAATGCTGGACATTCACAGCAAAATCATCAGTGTTACGTTGAGAATGTAAAAAATCAACAGTATGCCAGTGTCTGTAGACGTCCACACCCATCAGAGTTATTTTAGTAGTTTTAAACAGTTCTGAACGGCCCAGACCCATATCAGCTCTATGAGTGGAGGAAAACTCTCCAATCTGGTCAACTGAAAATAACATCACTGAAAAGCCAACCCTTATTAACACTGGACATTTTGCTGTGTGGCATCAGTGTTACTGAAGGTGTGGCTGTGACTGAGAGTGGCCCTGTGCTGGTTTGAAGAAGAATCTTCTAAAATGAAGTCAATAAAAACCAATATGTCTCTACTGCCCTCTGTCTATACTGTACTGTCACCTGTAGCTACTGAGAGGGTCTCATCCTGTGTGTGTGTGTGGAGATAAAAATGCAGAGGTCATAGATGGCTTATAGAAGTGGATGGTATGGTGGACTTCGGAGAAGGCTAAGCATGTGTGTATGCGTGCAAATGTGTATATGCCTGTGTGTGTGTGGACATGGGTGTGTGTGTGTGTGTGTGTTACTAATGAAGTGTCGACATGAGGAGGGATTAGGACGGGGGGCTGACATTGACAAATGTGATACTAAGTGGGTTAAGCTGTCTATAAATATACCAACCCAAGTCCACAAATACATGCCCGTTATGCCACCAGTGTGCATACACACACACACACACACACACATAGAAATATTTGTGATACAGGGCATGGTCTAAACAGAGGTAGTCTTGATTATGAGCCCCCTGACAACAAGTGACACCAGGACGCCCACAACAATGTGTCTAACTTCATACAGTATCACCTCTCCACCTCACAGTGACTGGCGCTACACTGACATGGGGTTAAACCCAATGTAATCCATTAAACAGGGTTGGGAGTAATGGATTACATGGTGTGGGGTTACAGTTATCTTATTTCAAAACAGTAACTGTAACCGTTGTAAAGCCCCAGTGATCTGAATCCATATATTCTTTCAAACACTTCTGTTACGTATTCTTACTACAGTTATGGAAGTATTTGGAATGGCTTTTTTGAATGTGACTTGGACAGTAATGCTTTTATAACTTTAGGACTTTCATGATAATTGAAAAACATGGCAGCAAATCCTTCTTACATTCAGCTGATAGTGACATTCTAATGATTGCCAGCGATCTGAGTAAGACTATAATCATTCATCTGAAGTCATGTATTATATTATGCTGATCCTCTCCACCTCAGCCATCCATCCAAGTTCAAACTGGGTTCAAAAGTTGTAGTTTTACTAATATAAAATAAGCTAGATATATTTCTACAAATAATTTTGTGTTGTAAATCATTGATAGTAGCCTGAACAGACTATCCAAAAGCTACAAAAGTAGAACAGAGACAGTTGAAATTGAAAATGGCCCTATAATGGATAGGATGCAAAAATACAAAAATGTGCATAAGAATGCATCTGCAAAAGTGCAAACAGGCCTCCGAAGGGGAGATTATTAAAGAAATGTGGAGGTAGCGAAGGGATGAAGTGGTGAATAGTGGAGGGTGTCAGTGCTGGAAGGTCCGGTGGGTGGAGGGCAGAGGGAGTGTGTCCAGCGGTCGGCGTGGAAGAGAGGCAGCCAGTCAGTCAGCTCTGCAGAGGGAAGATAGCGTGAAGTCAGGGAACAAGCTCAAGCCATACTGACCTTCCTCTGTGGTTGAGGCTGCTGACGAGCTGGGAGTGCTGGTCCCGTAACACCACACAGAGTGCCATGCTGACTGTCTGGCCACGGGCTGGGAAAGCAAAAAATCCAGTTCGAGACCCTCCCAAGACCACAGTGTCTGTATGCACTGCCTGTGTCACCTGCTCTGCAGATCTGCAGTCTAAGTAAGGCTGAAATTCAAACACTCTAACGTGCCCAACAAAAAGTCACCTTTGATTTGCAACCAGAGTGATTCAAGACTAAGGTGTAAAGAGAGACTTCTTTGAACTTCTGGCCAAAAGTGTATCATATGAAACCACGCCTGACTGGCTTTGCCCCCGTAACCTTATACATGTGCCAGCGGGCCAGTTAGCTGAATGCCAGTCCAAGCGTGCAATTAATCACACTGTGCAATAAATGAAAGGTCTTTCACTACAGCTTTCTGTGTGTTTTTTGTGACATGCTACTTTTTTCTGAAGTGTTTTTGTTACAGTAATGTGTGATTTTTGGCTGTGTGTGTGTGTTAAAAAAAACTTGGCTTAGTGCTCTTAAGGATCTCTGTTTATTCTCTGGTTGTTCACTACATTTAACAAAACCAGTCCTCTATGTTTAGGATTTTATTGATTAGGCAAAATTGACGGAGAAGTGTGGTTTAATAGTGGGAGTGAACATATGAGAGTCTCTTCTATCTTCTGTGGATTGAAACTGAGACAGCAGAGCTCTTGGAGAACCCCTCTCATATCTCATATTAGTGTTTGGAGAACCTCATTGCAGCAGGATATTGTTGGGAATTCTCCTAAACGTAGATATTGGAAACTAATAGTAAATTGAATGAATCAATTTCATTAATTTCCAACTCATTTGGTCTATATCCTTGTAATATGTTTGAGTCTGATCCAACACTAAAAACCTAGAACTTGAGCTTGAAAACTGAGAACTTGTAAAATGTAGAATTACTCTTTTGAATCATCCAAACAGTACAAACCTCTTGATTGTCTTTTGCCTACTTTGGTTTCATCAGACTTTAAACATCTTTGGTGTTTTTCCTCTAATAAGAAATTATTTAAACCTGGAAAAACCTTGTTTGACATACCACAGACTGTGACCAAGCCTGAGAAACATTAAAAGTGCCATACATGCCACCCTAAAGCCTGGAGGACATGAAGTCTCAATCAAAGTTAGCTAACTAAACACTTCATACAGTCACATCCATTCCATGTAGAGGAACCCTCCATCTGAGTTTCCAGCTCTAAGTCCATCTTTGATGAAAGGGCTTGGATGAAAACTAGCAGACACTTGTCTGCCGTCTTCAACCACTGGCATCAGAGGATTGCATTACCAAGTCATGTGATTTACTCCCAACTGCTGTGCATTCTTTCAAATCTCCTTTCATCTCTATCCTAGTGATGAAAAGAACCACCATTACCCCTTTAAGAGATAGCATTATACAAGAGCACAAGCAGTGATTTGCAAAGATCCCTATTATGGAGTGTAAACATCTGCATACGATTTGTAAGTTTACGTCTTTAAATACCCCGTCATTGTTTCTAAGAGTCATATTTAACGATATGACGTACAGGCAATCGAAATGCGACTTGACAGTGGTGCACAAGTAAGTGAAAGCATCTCCAAAGCTTTTGATTTTACCGTCGTGAGAATTCATTTTATCATGGCACTGCGTACCAACGCCAGATGGGTAGAGTCGCCATGGATTTTAAGCTCCGAGGGGTCTAGAAATATTTGCCACAACATTGTGACTGGCTTCAGGACAGGTTGGGTGTAGGGGGTTGGTTGACTTTATACGTAGTCATTCAAAGTTGTTGGTCTAATTATGTAATAAAAGAGGCATGAATGCTTTGAAGTCCTAAGTGCAGTTGTCAGTTTCTTTGAAGGCAAATAGTAATTGTCATGTTCACTACCTCACAAATCAAATCCCCAACGCATGTTTCCTCCTCCCAAAAGTCGAAGTCTGTGGCCCCACCACACACACACACACACACTACCCCAACCTCCTCCTTTATGGCGGCCTTGATCTCCTTGCTATACAGGAACTGGTGGGCCCTCCACCCTTTCATGCCCTGCGTCAATCACCTACATCTGGAGATGGTCAACGTCTCCCAGTCCCCAGGGAAAGATTTGGTACCACCAAAAGTCCCATGCTGTCACTTCCTGGAATCCATGTGGAAGTAAAGATGGCCAGACACCCCTCTTATCAGATCCCGGAACAGATCCTTAGATCCTTTGATTGTTCAACTCTTGTGGGTGTCTGCATGCTGCAGAGTTTTAAAAAATCTGATGATCAAAAGCTGATTGTAGGTATTTAACCTTTATTTAGCCAGGTTGACCCATTGGGTTTTAAAAAAGAGACCCAGCTGAGAGCAGCATTGTGACAAACCTATCTGTATATATGTGTGTGTGTGTGTGTGTGTGTGTGATTATAAGTAAATCAATCATTATTATGAGCAAAATCAGCGAATCACTTTTACTGTAACTTGGCATGGGTTCGATAGCCATTCCTGCCATGTTTACTAGTCCCGCCAAGGGATATACAAGCAATATTCCACACCCTTTCTGACATGTATGTTTTGTGTGTGTACACGCGCGTGCATTTGTGTGTGTGCAGGCATACATATGTGTGTGTGTGTGTGTGTGTGTGTGTGTGTGAATGTGTCTCTGGGGAGTCCAGTCCACCTTTAAGTGGTGATAAAGGTAAGTTTTCCATAAGATGATGGGGCCTCCCTCAGGCTACGAACCCGTTTTTTCACAGTCATTTGTATAGTGAGCAAGTCCCACTGGATTTCATTCCCCCTTGAAGTTCAAACTCATGTCAAATGACTTCCTTGTTCCTGTGCAATCTTTTTGACTATAGTGTTGAAAACCAGGTGACTTGCCCTTAGGCAAGGTTTTATAAAGTCACATCCTGTATGCCATCGAGATCCTGTGGGCTGTCTCTGTATCTAGGCCTAATGTCTGAGAGCTTTGTCAACTGGAGGCTTGGAGATTGGTCAGTGCTAACTACAGTTTCAGTGTGAATCTGCTTCAAACAATGCATTTCAAGTCTATTTATTACTGTTGCTGGCTGCATTTTCCCTGTGGCTGAAAAATAAAATGAAATATTTTTTTTAAATTGAATCTATTGTTAAGCTAGCATAGTGAACTACCTGACTCGCAACACAACAAATGCAACACTACAAATAAAAACATCACCAGAGCACTTAAATGAATACATAACTTTATTTAAATAAATGCTTTGTCATAACAAAAAAAAGACAAAGGTTAAAAGAGTACATAAATTACAAGTTGAATAAATATTACACAGTGATATTCACTTTAATAATTTGAGATTTTTTGTCTTTTTTTGTTTTATGTAGTTCCAAATGCTGACCATTTTTATTCCCACTATCCTCCTGTCACCGATGGGTTGATTTCACAAGCCAGTGAACACCACATTATGATAACCAATTGTATTGTCTACAGTTGTGTATTATTTCATCCAGAAAATGTTATGCATTCAGAAAAAAGCTGTAGTTACTGTGCTACTGAAATGTGATTATGAGTTTAAACCAAGTAGGAGGTTAGGAACCTGAGGAAGCCGCTACTTGCAGCCAGGTGGAAGTCACTGACACTGGCAATGGAGAGGCTGTTTCTTTCTGAACCTCAACCCACAGCCCAAACATGAGAGAAAAAAAATATCTAGACAAAGTATTCACACATTTGATTGATGTACACACTAACTGGTTCCAGATATTAAAAACATTTTTCATAAACCATTCTTTTACACTGACGACACAAACTCCAACTAGCTTTGTGGAACTTACGCCCCTGGTTGCAGTGTTGTGTTCCCCAGATTCCTCCTTGTAACTGTCTTGCTAACTGTATCTACTGTCATGCAATTGGTGACCCCATATTGGGGAAGTGGCTAGGCCCTGATTATGACCACTGCCCATGGCGCTTGCTCGTTTCCTCTCTTGTCCCCCTCACTATCTTTCTCTCTCTTACTTTCGTCTCTGTGCAATAGGCCATGAGAGCATGTGCCATCGCTAGTGTACTGTATGTGTTACTTTCTATCTATTTTCCCTAAAGGATGTTGCTGTATTGGAGGTCCCAGGCATGGGCCACACAGCCCCTGTCGACAAATATTACCTCAAAGCACCACCTTTAAAAGGTAAGCACAAGATAACACAACATTTAGCTTTTTGTGGCTTTGTTTTTTTCCACTAACTTCATGACACCACATCTCAGGACGTCGTTGTGTGTCAATATCAATATTGAATAACTAAAATAAGTGCAAGCTGCTTTTGTTTCGAAAGTGGTGGTGGGGATTTGGTGTGGGAAGCGGGGGCAAGGAGCCTTGATATTATGTTCACAACCAGAAGCCATTTTCTGTCACCGTTTCTGTCTTGTGGCGACTGAGGACGTGGCTTCTCTCTTAAAAACAGACCTGAGCATCTTGCCTGCACTTGCAGAGAGAAGCAGTCCTCCTGCCCCCGTGATGATTTACCTCCAAAATCTAACATCCTTTGGCTTCCACTCTCTGGCAATCATATACATTGGCAGTCACATGAAAAAGCAATTATCTTAGCTTATTGGTTGTTGAAGAAAGAGAAGAGAGAGGTTAAACTGGCTGTGGTTACACAGCGGTTCCTCACAAATCACTCTTGTCCAGAATTGCCCTGAGGTTCAGGGAGAGATTATGATGGATTTGCAATGCATTTGTGACACCACTTATAGGACCTACCACATTCATTGTTCTCCTCTACATCAGGACTAGACCTAGACCTCTATCGTCATAACAAGGATGAGCCCCCCGAGGGAAGGGGCTGAAAAAGGAATTTGCCCCCTATGACATCCATGTCACTTTCACGTCACTGTTCGAATGTGTTTGCATGTAGGAAGGCACTGTGACTTGCACACAGAGAGAGAACAACTCTTTTTAAATGACCCTGTTATTGACTGTAACCCTTTTGTTTCGTCCATGCTCCCCTGTAGATAAAGAACAACTGCTCACTATTTCCCGATGCATTCTTTGTATAGTTTTAAGAGAGGCATGTAAGCAGAAGGGCACAACAGGGTTAACTTTTTGACTGTCATGTTTTAAAATGGCTGTGGGCCATTCTCCTGACAGGCGTGAAGGGCCTATTCAAACTGTTTACAGGTTAAAATATTTTTTTCCAAGCACCAATACATTGTTGTCATTGTTTGTTTCTAGAGGCAAAACAACATTCAATAACTACACTCAATTGTAATGTAATAAACCATGGTTACACTGTAGTAGCTGTATTGAGGGGAAACCACTCGGTAAAGGAACATGGCTCAAAAGTGGGCGGTCGTTACTTCACTGAAGGCAAAGAAAACAGCACAAACAATACCATACAAAACTACACTTCACACAACTGAAACAGAGAAACGACTGGCCTTACTGGTGAACGCAGGTTTGATTTTGCACTCAACTCAATCCAGCTGGAACAATTCAAAGTGTTAAAGATACTCTTCATCAATAGGTCAAAGTCAGAATATTTGCCATGATCGTAGTCTTCTGAGTTGAGCAAGTCAGGTCACTTCGGCTGAAAGCTCAGGTTAATCTTTATTTCACCAGTAGAGTCATCGCTCTGTTAAGCGCTGTGTCACCCTGCATGGCAGTGTCTGTTCCAATAGGCACAGTTGGCATATCAGGCTAGCTACATTGTCAGAGAGCCACTCACATAGGTTCATCTGTAATGGTCTGCTTACGCTTTTGTTTCCAAACACTCTCAATGTCCCGAGACATACTTTACATCGGCTAGTAAGAGAAGGCCAGCCCCAAGACCACTTCAAGCACTAGCAATAATTGTTGTGACAGAAACAAAAAAAAAGAAAAAGGACATTCTTTTGTTATAGGCTCACTCCATCATACACCTACACAGGCTCATACACACTGTACATACACACTGTACACACACATACATTCATACACGCATCATTTTGTGACGTTATACATATCTAAGCAGGTTCCCCTAATCATAAGTGCTCTGACAGAACCACATACCCAGATAGAGTCAACTGTTACAGCAGATCCCTATCGCTTTTTCTTCTTTTGGAAAACAAATAGACATAAAACCAAATTACTCTGCCAATCGTCAAAAGTTCCAGCTATCTCCTCAGACCTCAGAGTGGCATCAGATTCAAAAGCCTAAAATAGTTCTGTTTAGAATCAATGTGCCTTATGTTATTTTTTCTTCACAATGGTTTTGTGTTAACTTGATACAAAGTGTTGTATTGAAACCCCCAGCTTCTATAAAAATATATCCATTATGTGCATATATTTTTTAATGAATCTGTAGCCGGGGGACCCGGCTTATAGAAGGGGCCCCATGGGCAATAGTCAAGGGGTCTAAATCTTCTGGGGTTTCCCCCCCTCATTTGGAGATGAGTGCTCGGTCAACAACAGCAAAAACAGAAAAGAAAAAATTACAGGTGTCTCTTTTCAGCCTGCTCTTTTGTTTGGATTCTTTTTTTTTTCCTTTTGAAAAAAAACAACAACTTGAAGTGAACAGAGGGCGGAGCAGACAGGTGTGATGGGGAGAGGAGAAGGTGTGGGCCCTGGGTCAGGTGGTGGTTAGGGGATAAGGAGGAGGGTTGGTGGGGATGGTAAACAGAGTTCCTCCCCTTTTCACTCGTTGTTGTTGTTGCTGCTCTCCAGGTCTTTACACTGAATGTCCCCACCGCTGTAGTCTGTGCCGGGAAGCTGAACACCGTACTTGTCCACGCACCAGCAGATGCCTCGTTTGCGACCGCGAGAGGGCTTACACTGTGGGACAATGGAGAGAGGCGAAAAGGACAGAAAGGGTGGGATTGTGGAAAGGATGATTTGGAAAGGATAGTGCAAGCAGGGTATGGGGTGGTGTGGAA
The DNA here is from genome assembly GCA_900660455.1 of Gephyroberyx darwinii. Classification (NCBI taxonomy): domain Eukaryota; kingdom Metazoa; phylum Chordata; class Actinopteri; order Trachichthyiformes; family Trachichthyidae; genus Gephyroberyx; species Gephyroberyx darwinii. Next base: position 10,001 of record CABFOQ010031395.1, read on the forward strand.
GAGAAAAGAGAAAAAAGAGTATAAATATCAGGTGTGACCTCAAACACCAAAAAGATTTGTATTTTAACGCTGAATTAAGTGCAGTTGTTTGATGAAGCTAACTAACCTGCTTGCGTTTGAAGAATCCCTTTCTGTCACAGTTGGGAAGGTACAAAGACAGAGCCATGACCCGAGAGGTGTCCTTCATTCCTTGGATGATCCCATCCAACTTTCTCCTGCAAGGACCCTTTGGAAGAAGACATGGTGAAGTTTAATCCAGCAGCACTGGTAGCATCGTTGCATTACAAAGCTTAAAAGTAAAATTAAAGGTGCCATAAGTAAGATTGGCCAATGGAGGAGAGAACTACAAGCGAGTGACCGGCATCACAACACATTTCATTCTCAAGCCAAAAAAACAAATGACAAAGCAGTATTGTTATTATTACAGTATCACCTCTTCACTTGATGTTTCTGTTGGATTAGCTAGCTTCTGTGTCTACTGTGAAAATGTGACTATTATTTGTGTCATGTACCAGAGGCCTGTTGCAATAGGACGCCGGTAGAGGTCGATGAAAGACATAATTACTTTAATTCCCCTTTAAATGCAGACATAATTACATTTTGCTAAAATGACACGCGGCTAAAAGTAACTTTCGGCACCGTTTGTGTTAGCAAGGGTGACTTGGACCTACTTTACTTACAAATTCGGGCTCATGCTTGTCGATGGGGAGAGGGGAGTAGTCCAGAGAGGAGCCCATATTGCGCTGCTTGCCTTGCTTCCTCTTTTGCTCCTTGCGCACCGCCTGGGCTTTCTTGCTGTTGAGAATGTCTTTGGGAAGGAGTGGCACTTTAGCCGGCTGCAGTTCCTCCGTAATCTCTGTAGTCATGGTGTCCTCGTGTTCTCGGGACTCACGATCTACACAAGGATGAAAAGCACCGGATCAATTAATATCACACTTTTAACCTGATACCAAACCCAGGTTCTGCATTCATCTGATACATTCAGGTCACTATATGTGTTTGGGGAATGATGGTATGGTGTCTCCAGCTGCGCTCTCAAATCGTAATGATTTATGAAAATCTGATCCTGTATTACATGTATTGTTTTGTTTTGTAATATAGGAGACCAGTGAGATCCAGGGATATTATTTATAACATTTGAAATATTTTACAAACAGAATGTAGCTGAACAAAGCAAATTGTCATTTGAAAATAAACTAATACTCTTCGTTTGCATTCTTTATTCACCGCATGATATGTGAAGTATTCCACAGCTTGTTATTTCGGTACTTCACAGAAAAAAATGACCAGATGCTTTTCCCAGGCTTTTTGGCCACCAAATGTTTCTTTCCCATTTGTTGACAGAGGAGTGGGGCGGGACCAGTGATCAACAGCTGATGAACTCCTACTGCTACACCAGTGGTCGTCTCACCCAACCCCACTCTCCAAAGCAGATTTACCCATACGACCCACTGTCAAAACAACATACAGCTGATGTACATCTGTGAGAACAAGAAAGACAACAGAAATTTAAAAATAGTTTTATATAACAATCTACAAACGCCATTATCTCTTCCAAGTGTCTTTTCAAAAGGTGTCATGAGAGTGAAACAAGCTGCCTTGGTCTTAGAGGTGATAGTGAAATACACAAATCTGGATAGGCAGACACCAGGCAGCATGTAGACCTCTACACCTAGTGAAAATAGCATCAGATGTTACATGACATATGCCTGGAAACTATCTGAACAGCTACATTCAAGACACACCGAGGCATCTGACTGCACCAACTTCATATGAATGCATCCCACAATGAACTGAATCAAATGTCATCAGTTTAGGAAAACCCAACTGTTTGCTGGACACACATTTATGATTTTATGAGTTCATGTAGTTCCCAGAAGCAAGATATTTCCCTCCCCCAGGGGGCACTACAGTCTCAGGGATCTGAAAGTCCCTCTTGATAGGATTTTAGGGGTTGAGGTCCCTTATCCCTAACCTAGCCTTTCCCATCCCCCTCGTATCTTTGGGGCTCAGCCTCTTAAGCCTGGACCCCCAGCCAGAGGTTCTTTGAGGCCACAGAAAGAAGCCCTCTGCTCTCCCCTTGGCTTAGCTGTACCATAAGTACAGAGGTATTGTGGAGACTTTGCCAGGCCCCAACTGGCCGAAGCAGTGGTGCCAGTGGATGACCCTGGTTATATTTATCTGACAAGGAAACCCGCCGCGGTGCACAGGGCCAGACGCACTGAACCAGAGAGGAATGTTGGCTGGGGAATATATGCCAGCTGCTGTTGCAAGAGAAATCAACCGCCATACATGCTAGTGTATGGACAAGGAACTGAGGTAACGTGTTGAAAAAATGAGGTTAACCGGTAGCCGACTGACTGGCCGGTTAGTATACGGCCATCTTGGAGAAAGGCACAGAGACGTAACAAGCACATGGGCTCCCAGGAACTGATGTTCAAAGAGCCTGACACAGCATGAGCGTCTGGAGCCGATGGGAGGGGGGCAGGGTGATTACCAGAATTGGGTCTCTGGCTTCTGCGCTGCACTGCCGTCTCTTTGAAATTAATCTCACAACTCATGACTTGGCAGGCCCCAGTTTGTGTTTGGATATGTCCTCGTGTCTCCCCGCTCAGACTACGAGGCTATAAACTGCTATAAATAAATATGTCAAACAAGCATTCCTATGTATATGATGCCTGTGACCGTGGTGGAAAAACTCTTAATTTCTGCTGTTCAGTCCAATAATTTCTTGAGGCACTTGATTAAAATGCCACATATCTGGCAATGAAATCTGTTGTTGAAAATAACTGCTGCATTTTTTTTTTTAAATGGGCATTCTTGCTTCATCTGTAATCTAACTTGGGTATATAAATGGCCAGACTAAGAAAAGTCTCAGCCATGACACATCAGTTATGTTCATCTTAGAAGTCAATCAGTTTGAGAAACTTTCTGTTTGTCTATAGAGATTGATGTTGGGAAAATAGACACAATCTAGACAAAAAATGTTAATCTCAAGTTTTAAAAATGTATCATCCTAATATCTAAGTGTAAATGTGGTTTGAAGGTACCTGAACTGAGCTGACAATTGAAAGATATTGAGCCAGACTCTGCCATCCTCAGCCAACAGTACACAGAGTATAGCCTTTGTGCGAACAATAGTGTCTGTCCCCTTTTCTTTTTCACTCACTAAATCACCAAATTCATCTTTTCTGAAGTGGGCTCTTCAGTGCGGCCACAAAAACTCAGTTTTTCCATGCTCAAGGTCCCCAGCTTGTAAAGGAGGCTTAGAGGGTCTGTGTTTAACTGCTGAAACTCAGCCAAGACACTGGACAGGGGCCAAGTGAGCCAAGTCACGTGCAGCTCTTCCATTCAGCTGAGCCCAAAGCTGTGTTGCTATCTCTCTCTCTCTCTGCTCAAGCTAAAGATTTCATTAGGACAAGAGGAGCAGAGTAGCCAAAGGAGGTGCACCTGATACTTCTCTGTTTAAAAATTAACATCTGTGCACAATTATGCTTCATGAATATCCCAAGTTTCTTACAGGCAGGAGCCCAAGCATGAAAGATAAGCCAAGCCTTCTTTCAGCTTTTTTTCTCCACTGGGTCTTTATGAGCATACAGTAATACCATTTGGTTAGCAGAAAAGCCAGGACAATGAGTTCTCCCACCTTTCATTAGATTTCAACAATTACACCACATTTGTTATGTCCTGCCTTTGATTAAGTCAGTCTGAAATTACATCTTTACAAGATGTAAGAGAGTACTGAATAGAGATGCTGTTTATTCTCAATGGGGGTACGACAAGATAATGGTTTGGATAAATGAGCCCGAGGCCTTTATCTTATAAAGCATGACACTAGTAAACCATCCTTCAGCCTTAGCCTGCTTCTGCTACTTAATATTTGAAGGCAAGGCCATGGCCTGATAACCCCAAAGTTTCTAGAGCAGAAAGGGAGGTGTGAACAAAGTAGGCCCACAATGGAGTTGTGGGAGTCAGTGAGGATGTGGTGCAGCAGTCCAAAAGTTAGTCCCTGATGACCAAAGGAAAAACTGCGGCACATATAAAAGCTATCAATTACCACTGCCAAAGCCATGGGATAACAAAAACATTTACAGTTAAAGTGACAAAGATTTAATCACTCGAATTGTATATATTCACACCTGCATTGTCCAACACAACTTACTTAAAATAAAGGCAGCTGCGTGTTTTAAAAAAAGATGTGAACAAAGTGGAGGAAGGGCACGAAAAGCAATGACAGTGGCTTTGATCCCGATATGATACGCCCTATGTGCATGACTTGACAGCAGCAGAGCATAAAGCCGGGTTACTGGACAGGTTAGAAATCTGTATTTTATCTATTCATACAGATAATGCAAGAAAGCAATACATGGGGGGATTAAGAGTCTGAGGGTTGAAAGAGGATCCGCAACAGTTTGAGCACTAAAAAAAAGAGACTCTGCACCAAACGTTCCTTCTACCAGTTTCTCCCATTTCTGGACAACTGTCAGTGTAAGTGAATTATGTTTTGACCCTTACATCCAGTTGGTTTGAAGGAATTCTCTTTTGGCCCTGTGCATGTTCTCAGTCAGCAACTAAACTTCCAGGAAATAACTTTTCCCATGGTATTGTGCACGCAGAATATGTTCACTGCAATCAAAAAGTTTCCTGCTTTTCTGAATGCATGATATAAATAGCATCTAGAACAATTCAAGGATTATAAATTACAAAACAGTGCTTCTGAAGGGATGCAAAATATTTCCAAGTGGGCAATAGGTAGCAAACTTGTCGAACTGTTCACAGCTTCTGCAGCTAAACTCAACTAAAGTGTAAAAAAAAAACAAAAAAAAAACAGTCATGCAAAAAGTACATTATCAGAGTAATGCAGATGGTTGTTCTACTGTACGCTCCTAATTTTGGTCTGAGGTCTCATCCCACATCTGAGTTTGGGTTTTCAACAAGCCACATGGACGGACGCAACCTCTTTTTGGGTCACCATCACCACAACACAATTGCTGGGTGTGACGATATTCTAACTCCCCAATGGCAGAAGCAGCTATTTTGGCTTGTGCTGAGCACTCCTGAATTCACTGTCCACAACTAAACTCAAGGCAGCCTATAAAGAAACACCCAAGTATGCGAGGAACTAGCTTCAACATAACTTTGGGGTTAACACTTTCTTTGTAAGGGGTTCACTGCAACATATTCGATACCATGACAGTATCATGATATGGTTCATAGCACACTCCTGAATGAGTAATCCACCTTCATAAGAGTTTTATTACTTATTTATGTAGCACAATACAAAGATGGTGACAGAGCAAAATACCCTGGAGCAACAAGTCATATCTTAATAGTAGCTATCTCTTCTCAATTTGTGTACCTGTGTCAGGTAGATGTTGCAAATGTGTTATGTATGTGCCATACAGTTACCCAGAGGTGCAGGGAGCAATGAAAGAATCACCCATCTAGGGGCATCCTGGTCGCTCAGTGGTCTAAGGCGCATACTACCTAACTGTGATGTCCTGGGTTCGAATCCAGGACCTATGTCACATGTCATCCCTCCTCTCTCATCTGATCTTTCCTGTCGCTCTCTATTGACTGTCAAAAAAAAATAAAAAAAATCACCTGTCTCATCCTAGCCAGCAACCAACACCAACATTTCAGACAAGTGATTGGAGCCTCTGTTGTTTTCTGACTCTTCAGAAACACGAGAGGTCTATTTTTTTTTGTCCCACTCATGACGAGAGATTTCAAAGAGTTTGATTGTTCTGTCGGGCAAAGACAATGAAGCGATTTCAAACTGTGCTAGCGCAGTAACCTGGTGTTGGTTAACAGTGAGGTTAACAGGACCTATGCAGGTCAACTCTGATCACATGTGTTCCTGTTTAAAGACCAGCATGTGGACATCACTGCCTTTTCTGAGTCACATGCTCTTAACCAAGAAAGACTACTGTGTGTACTGATTTGTTTCACAGCTGTTGCTACTAGCAGGCCAGGTGTCAGTGACCAATGCTTTTTACAAATACCACTGTAAAACCTTACAGTAAGGAATCAGGCAAGTGTGCCAAAGCAGTTTTTCGCCCACTATACTGTCCCCAGATAAGACAGCACCCCAAAAGGAGCATCCCCTCTTTGTTGCATCCCATAAAACAGATTCCCTACCTTTTGTAGAAATCGACACGTTGTAGGAAATCTTTGTCTTTGTCTTGAAGCCCTAATGTGATAACTTGATAAACTGATCATAGCACCTGCAACAGGTGGCCGCTGTTGGCGTTAGCTGCCCTGTCACAGAGGTTCAAGGTGAGGGAGATTCAGCCTTTCCTTTCACACGAGCCAATCACAAAGCTATCAAGCAGCTGGGACCACGTGTGACCTGGGCCATGTCTAACAGTGTTCGTGTCTGCATGTGCACGCAACGTCTACAGCAGATAGAAGATGGTGGTTAGTTGTCATTGCACTAGCCTGAGTGTACAGTGGAAGTTGCAGAATGGACTTTTTACCCCTTGCTTTAGTTTTTCAGATATGAGGTAATATACCAGCTGTGTCAATGACATTGTGAACGTGGAAAAAATAGAGGTTGATTCTCTAATCTGTGAAATTTTTGTGAAAGAATGTGATGGCAAATGATTCCATACGGTCCTTGGAAATGAAAAGGCATCGATGTGAGCATGCACATACTAAATTATCTGCCAAATGTTACAGGTCAGAAGTCTGCAGTTGCTTTACTTCACGGCTATTGTAAATATTAATGACATAGACAAGTGAACAACCACTGACTCTTCAAAACATCACTGCAACTGAACTAAAAGTTAAACTGCATCTAAATACAGTCAAAGAGCCCAGACAAATAAAAAGTCTTACAAAGTTGTCAGTAAAGGCACCAAGTTTCCTGTTGCTCTGTTAATAAAAAGGCATAGTATGTCTGTGCATGTACGATTCAAGCATGCTGGACTTGGAATCGCTCCCTAATCATCTTTTGTTTCTTGGCAAAGAGCAATCTGTTAAAACATAAGGCTCTTTCAGAAGCCTGAAGGGCGAGGGGCCTGCTGCCATGAAGTCATATCTGTTGGCAAGCGTTCCAGGTTCTGAATCACGTATAGGGGCTAACAAAGTCTTAGTGCCCCCAAAGCACATACCACCTCCTGTGCCTCACAGTCCAACTAACTCCTTGGATCACAGTGCAAGAGCAAAAAATAAATTCATGCATTGCTGCGATACAAATGTAGCCACAATGTGATGGTGAGCATTCTTTATCTAAAAAGAACAAGAGGGGGAAGCGGGGGACTGCAAAGATTCCTCTCTACCATTGTTTGGTTATTCCAGTCAATATTTAGTAGGCTGCAGCTCTCAAGGCCTCCTGAGTGTCGGGGACACTTGAGCTCCTCCTCCCTGTGTTTTGCCTTGCTCAGCTGGTACAGCACACAGACGGCTGCAACCCCACACCACAGGAAACCAGAGGCTCACCTCACCAATTCCCATCCAAGGAGCCATTTGACAGACGGCCCTTCAGAGAGAAGAGAGCGCCGGAGGCATTCTGCTGAATCACTGCGTTGTGACTGAGCGCCCATGCAATGAATGCACTGCCAGGGGCAGGAAAAGATGCTCTGATTACCACTGTGGGCCGACAGCGATGTCAGCTTTGTGTGTGTGTGTGTGTGTGTGTGTATGTGTGTTCGCACGCGCACATATACCCAAAGCCAAAGTGCCACACAATTGCCTGAAGTCTCAACACTCACAACCATTACACACACAGCAAACACTCAGACACCCACACTTCCCCCGCCCAAGTATACATGGGTGCACACACATTTATTCAAGCATGCACATGCATACACACACGCACACACTTGTAAGAGAAACAGACAGGATTGAGACAGTGTGCGATGGAATTCAATGCCCCAGTCCAGTAGCCACTTACAGCAAGGCAAAAGACCTTTAGATGATTCCAATTATTGCAGCATGCTATGGAAAATACCAGACTTGCTGGCTATTTTCTAGAACAATGGCACTCCTGGATAGACCACATTCTGTTCTAGTGTCGTTTCATATCCAAAGGAGAGGTGAGGGCTGCATGCTAGGTGCAAATAGCCCACTGAGCCTGTCAACAGCCAAAATGAGCCCAGTGGTATTTTATAGAATATGGAACATTGCCAAAACCTTTGTGGCTACCACCTATTTGTCTAGTTGTTGACAAGCTCCTAAAACTCAGGAGTGACAGTTAACCTCGCTGATGTACCAAGAAATGTCTTAAATCATTCAAGGCCATTGGCTCAGCTCTCTCTCTCTCTGTCTGTCTGTCTGTCTGTCTGTCTGTCTGTCTGCCTGTCTGCCTCTCTTTCTTTCTCTCACACGCATACAGATTTAATCTGGACGGTAATCCGACTCTCAACACCACCCTTGGGGTACATCCTAAATCTATCTAAATTCTGCTTTAACAAGATCCGTAGCTTCGGGAATAACGCCCTTATCACGTCCGGGGTGTCAGTTTAGCCTATTGATTTATTGATTGATTGATTTCTTTGTTTCTTTTTTTTTCAAACCGGAGATGGTAGTGACAGTCTAAAATGAATGCGCTCCATATAGCCTATAGGAAGCCTATAGGAAGCGCTCGAGACAGGCAGGGAGACAGGCAGAGAGACAGGTAGTTGCGCTCCGGAGATGTACCCGGACAGTTTCGCTACTCCAAGGCACTTGCTACAGTCTATCACGGGAAGGCGGCAAATCTTGGAAAGCGCAGTAACCTAGACTAAGCGTTTTCCTGTCAAAAATCCCCAGATAGATAAATGTGCCCCCCCTTTATAAAGGTTTTGTCCCAGGGAGAAGAACTTTGTGCTGCAATTGGGAAGATAACAGCGGAGACGGTGAAACTGATCGGGATAGCCATTATCAGTCAATATCTCCTAGTGAATACAATAATATTGAAATAAAACTAATCCTCGTTTTACTGGGGACCTCCTGGACCCCTCTCAAGGCCCCAGTTTGGGAACCACTGGCCCGCACTATCATTGCGTAAAATCTATATTGGACACCATGTGGGTTCAGCGGAGCGGCGATCCGTTCACAACTCCCAAGATTAATCGGCATCGGGCATGCGACCCGGGTTTTGCTCACTCCACGCATTAGGCTACCGCAAGGATTCAGTGATGAATACAGCCTGACGCGACAGCCTCGTGATAGCGGGATGCTGAGCCCGAGACAAACGTGAGGTGCAATCCCATCTCCACCGAGACTGATAAGCGCGAGCGTCAGTTTAATCAAGACAGTGGGCAGAAGTTAATCAGGTGGCACCTCATGCCATCTGTCAGACAAGAGCCCTATCAGAGACCACCGGTTCTGCTCACTCATGTTCTCAGTGGGTCTCAAACTGGGGGACCTCCAGGGGTCCTTGAGGTGGGGATGGGGGGGTAAAGGTTAAATTAGGTTTCACTGTTATTATTTATCTCCAGTTCAGTACTAAACCAACAACAACAAACAGCCTATCTTCCCATCTGGGGGTCCATGTGGCAAAATATTGTGATCTAGACGAGACCTTTGCAATGCCACTGATCCGTTTACCGCATGGCATCGTTTCGGGTCCGAAGCATGCAGTCAGCCGGTGCGCGTCTTACCTATGGGCGGATGGGCCGGTTTGTATCCTTTCTCGTTGGTGCAAACTCCCCTGCCGTGAA
>CABFOQ010031402.1:0-16807 GCA_900660455.1 Gephyroberyx darwinii
CTCACCTGGGCCACCTGGGGCCATTGGACAACCAGGTCAAACACACACACACACACACACACACACACACACACACACACACACACACACACACACACACACACACACACACACACACACACACACACACACACACACGGCTAAGCAAACTTATGAGAGGCCCCTTACTTTAGCAAGGTGGTGCCACGCTGGGTTTCAGTTTGCTGTGAATGCAGTGTCGTGTGTGTGTGTGTATATGTAAGTGTTCTTGCACTGGATTACCCTAACTCCCTAGGTATGTGTATATGCGTGTTTGTGTATGTGCACGCGTGTGCATGTGTGTGTGCATGTCAAACCAATTCAGAGCTCTGTTTGCTTTGTTGCCGTCACAGTTGGGACCCACTGCACAGCAGTTACTTCCCTGCATGCCCTCGTTCTGCTGCTACGCAACTATGAGAGTGTGTGTGACTTTTGTATGTGTGTGTAGGACGGGCATGTGAGCTGTACCAGTAAACACATCAGTGTGGCTTTTAGAGGGTAGCCGATTTCAAAGGCTGGTGAATAAATGTATGAACAGGATGGATGGAATGATAGTTGTAAGGATGAAGGGATGGATGGTGTGACAGATTTAAAGAAAGAGTATTAAAATCACAACAGCATCACACCAAAGATGTGGCAAAAATTCCATCTTATACTCTACAAGTCATTTAGATTAAAAAAATGGCAGCCTATGAAACTAAAGTAATAATGCGGTGGAGAGTGAAATTGGTACATATGTTGTGAGTGGTTTTAGTTTCTCTGATTATAAAGCATGATTTATCTTTAAGGATATACTTAATATTTATGCACTAACTTTCATGTATCAAGACTTGAACATATTTGGGGTGTGTTTTTCTAATCAGAGATGGGAAATTATAACAACTATGGTGGCCTGTTCATGCCAGGTTCTCACGACAACTTCGCAGCCCGTTTTTACCATCCCAACTGGACCTCAAGATCAGAGTGAGTCTTTTGTGACTCAGTAGATGTAGGGCAGTCGGCACAGACAGTCAGCATAGCTAATCTTGTGGTGTGAGAGGGGTTAAAGAGGTCCCAGTATCTTGTCTCCAGATCATGTTGCAGACAAGACAAGGCTCCCGATCGTATTTTGAACTAGTTGACTCAATCGACTGCATTAGCCAACAAGAGTTGCACTAGAGACAGAAAATACAAAAGGAAAGTTGCTGTCTGTCTCATTGTTTGGTGTTGTATACTCCTGTGTTAACATGAGCGCTCCGCAAGATTGCAGGACTCTCATTCAATCTCATGAGACAATTTGTGTATTATGCGATGCTCCTTTTAAAGTGTGTGTGATACCATTTCCCGAGATCATCTTCAAGTTTATCATTTATTGTGAAATGCTTTCAGTTTTCAGTCTGTTAAGAGTTTTTAAAGTCAGAAGCTGACAAAATGGCAAGGTTTCCTAACAATGGCACAGCTGCCAAACAGACAAAGCACAAGAATACCTTGTTTAAGATTCTCTCAGAAACACCTTTCCCTCTAAGAATTGGAACATCTTCAAAAATGCAATAGAAAATATTGTGATTTTACTATCTGCTCAATGTATTTTGCCGCTTTGCAAGGGGGCACACTCAAATAGTTTTCCATAGAGCTTTGTCCATTTCCTTGATGCCCATAAGTGTCTTAGACGTAGGAAGTACGTTTTTGACTGTAAGATAATCATCTTGCCAGCACTTTGACTTGGGCGTAGCAAGGAGAGCACACATTATGGTGCTTGCTTTGAGTTTCTCTTCATTCTTAATGCCGCAGTGTGAATAAAACATCTTGCTTTATACTGAAACAAGCAATTCCCTTTGGCAATTTCATTAAATTAAATATTAAATCCCAAGGGAAGCTACATTGTCACATTGGTAAGTTTCTGTCAAGACACTTCAGCCTCTCAGCTAAAATACCACATATAAGATCAAAGAAAGAAATCCCAGTTATGACAACGGGCAAAAAAAACCAAGACGTGTGAACAGGAGAGAATTAGCTACAACAAAGTGAGACACAGAAATTCACACTCATGCACCTGAATGACGTCAAATATGGGCCACACCCACCCCCCGGCGCAACTGGAAAGGCCTGTTCCACCACACACCTTCAGAAAATCCAATGCACACATACATACACGCAGCATTAAGGTGCACTGAACTTCACTGCATTGTTGGCTAAACAACTAGGCAGCAGTGTGTGTTTTGTCCGGACACCCACACACTGACATTACCAAAGGCAGAAAGGCTTGTTTGTAGCCGATGTGTCTAGTTAGTGAATGGTGAGCTGTGGTCCAATACGGCTGAGAGAACCAAATAAATTGTCTTATCAACTCACTAGCTGTGTATGTCTGCGTTAAGAGAGAAAAATGAGGGCACGCTAGTGTATGTCTGCGAGAATGAATGAGCGTGTGTGTGATTAAGTGAATTATCTGGTGTGTGAGTGTGCATGTGTGTCAGGCAGGTTCTCTGTTGCTAGGGCCCTGGCCTGCTTTGTCTTTCTGTTCATCTGCCTAGTGATTGGTCTGGTATGGAGAGAACCATAATTTATGGTTTCCTGGGCGGCACAGCAATGTGTGTGCGCGCGCTATAGATTGCTGAGGCGATGACTCATTCAAGAGGAGCATGGATGGAGCTTGGCAAAAGGTGAACAGTGGAATATTAGAACACCTCTTCTCTAACAGGCCTCTGTGTGCAGACACACACATTCGGTACCGCTCTCGCTCTCATTTATATTAAATCTCCTGCTCCACAGCTTGCTGTAAGATTCTGTGCTAGGCTTTCACACTCAAGGTGTCAGGTGAAGTGATAAACCTGCGCTCAACTACAGTCATATTTCCAACACTAACTGTGGTGATGGTTGAAATTTGGATTTTGATTCTACAACCCCCATTTTGGTCCTAGCACAGCTTACACCGCTCAAACCGCTTGACAATAGAGACTTGATTAAGAGAAGAGTAACTGCAAACATAACAACAGAGTGGACATTCATCTGAAATGTAATTTATTCAGTTTCTCATTTGCTGTAGCAGAGTTGGCAGTTTCTTGCTGTGGTGGCGGACTGCTAATATGAGGGCATCTTTGACTTGGACAAATTAATGGATTGAATCACTCACACCTCGATGTAAGGGGGGTTCAGCTTGCTTGGCTAGTGTACATCAACCCAAACAATGAAAGAGAGGGTGAGGCAACAATTCAGAAGGCAGACCAGTATTTCTAGCTGCATTAGTCTGTCTTTCAAGCAAGTGACTCAATCATGTCTGTGGAAGTTGACATGGTCTAAATAAACCTACAATAAAACACGTCCTCCACCAGAAATGATGCAGCACCTCATTTGGGCCAAATCTGTGGCAACAACTGAATATCCTGCTATATGGGGGACAACATTTTTTCTGCTCATCATTGCACTGGAACGGGTATATTGGATCAGATATCGGACTGGCACCACACCACACACAGAGCATCAGTACCAGAATATCCTCAGATCTGTCACAATTAATTCATTGTAAAATGTGCAAAAAAAAAAAGTTTCTCCCATAATGTTGACTTATTGCAAAAGGGTTTCTGAGGGGAAAACAAGGCTATTTAGTGAATATCAGCAGATCGATCACCCGGATCTAAATATAGTCTTTATTCCACGGCCCTCGCCAACCCCCCCTACACACACAGAGAGAGAGACAGTCCTATGTGTCAACACTTAGGGGGTGTTAATGTTTGGTGCCATCTTGTCCTGCATCTTGAGACCTGACACCATAGGCTTTCTTTACATGGCCTTTTAGACAGACTGAGTGTGTGTGTGTATCAATCCATGACCTTTCACCTGCAAACCCAGTTAAGGGCTGGCCGTGACCCCGAGACCCCTTTCTTTCACTCCTATAACCTCACCATGTGCTGTGGATGTCTGACAGATCAAGGCAGAGATGTAAAAAAAAGATGTGACTTTGTCTGCTAGTTTGTGAAGGTTAGTGGCCATGTGTTTGTATATGAGTGTATTATTTGAATCTATGTCCAACGCACTTCCAACATTACATCAACCTCCAAGATCCCACTGGAACTGGCAAGGCTGTTGTGTATGTCAGTTACAGTAGAAGGCTTATATAATCAACTGCATTGTCACTGACCTCTGTTCCACCTAAGGGTGCAGCCATATGAGATAAGTGTGTGTGTTTGTGTATTTGCTTACACCTACCTACATACTAGTCTAGCTGCCAGTTTGCTTTCCTGTATACTTTACTTTCTCATTCCCAAAGCGCACGCACATGCACGCGTACATGTACACACAAACCTTATAAGGGCAGCAGTGATCCATTGTCTGAGGCAAGCCAGTACACAGAGACACACAGTGAGATCATGGTATCAACAGATAACTTCTGTCAGCATTTTATTTGTACAAGACAGAAAGAATCTTGACAGTTTGGACTTTTGTGTCTCCACCAGCAACAGGATTGCCTGTTGGCTGTTGAGAGCAGATCTGTGACCGGATTGGCTGCCATTTACCCATCTGGGTTGGGCTTTACATGTTCAGGTAGAAAAAAAAATCGTTCAACAGAGGGTGCAGTGCCAGGGGTGTGTTAGTGAAATGCTTGTGGTTTTGTGAAAGATTGTGGAACAACTTCGATTTTTTGGCCTTCCGTTTCTTCACACCTGCTGAGAAACGCTAACAGTGCTGACAAATATATCAGAGTTTTGGTTACCTCTTATTGTGCCAATGCAGCAAACACAATCTGACACATTTTTGGAAGCACTAGAATTCAAGATGTCAGTGTACGCTTTGGCACAGAATACTAGAATAAAATTTAAATTCTTACAAAGTATAGAGTAAAGCAAGTATTTATATGTATGTGATATTGTATTTGCTCCATTTATGGTACCACAATCAAAGCCACTGACTAATTGCACAAACATTACTCCAAAACCTCATTGCAGCTACCTGTACCTCCCCAAGCAACACACACACACCTACACACACACACACCTTCACCTGAACACACATATACACATGCTGACATCATCCCTGACTACACTGTCAACATCAACAGACACAAAACACACATTTTTCCATCTCAAAACACACATCACACATACAACATGAGGCCAATCAACAGCAGTCATTCAAGGCATGGTCTGTATTGGAAATTATAAGTAGCTTAATATGAGTGTGGGTGGCTCTTTCCACGATAAATCTAGCAGATATAATTATTAAAAAGATCAAGACAGATGCTGTGGACTTGGAAGCAAGGGCCTTGTTTAAGCCTTCTAATAATGATTTACAGAGCGTAGCCAGAGTTTTCCTTGCCTATTAAACTCTAAGGCAAAGTGCTTTCTCTGGCCATCTAAATGAAAACCTGAAATGTCCAGTCTTTTTCTTTCCATCTTACAAAATCTTTAGAATTTGACATCTTTATTGATTGATGAGTTCTAATAGTAGACCTATCTCTACTTTTAGGGTTCTGGATGGGTACCAATTGACGCAAAAAGGACTTCTGTGAAACCTAGAGAATAGACCACGGCACCACTACTGGTCTACCGCTGTCTGAATGGCGCTCACCTACTGTGCGGTGATCTCACGCAAACCATAGTATTTTTGTTTGTAAATGAATGTTGAGGAAACTCAATGCCAAACAAAATAATTACTTGTCACCCATGTTAAGTTTAGCCAAGTCCAGCAGCTCAATGAGTTTGCTAGCCCTCTTGAATGACTATACAGCGCTTTGTGTGCCATTTTCAAGCAATAAAAGGAGTCTTGGAATTTCATTGTTTCCACCAAGTCTGCCTCACGCACCAAAAACTTTACGAACCTTTTGTCTAGTCACCAAAGCCGCTGTGTCGAGACAACACAGTAAGTAGTTACAATCATTTCAATATATTCAAGGGTGCACAAACTTCTCATCTCCTAGTCCTTTAAGACTCTACGGTGTTTACTATTGGGCCTTGATACGATCCATTTTACTTCCAATAGGAGATGATAACTACATAACCTAATGTTATAATACATGCTTCTCATTTGATTCTAAATCCATCATTGCTACTTTGATTTACCTGGGAAACACTGAACTTCTGACTTCTAAAAGTCTTTCATTATGTGATTCTAAATGACACTTGCAGCTGTATAGATTCAGTTTGCAAACTTGGAGTTGCAAAACAAAATTCTCAATTTAAATATGGTTATCAAATAGACTTGTTTTGAAATAGAGGCTGAAATAAATTCTAAACTGCTGCAGACTTGATAAAGTTGCAGAAATACATGTTTGCTAGGACTGTCTATCATTTGGAATTACTTTAAGAAGTCTGTTTTAAGGAACATTGATCAATTTCTGTCTGCTAGTTATCAGAACTGAATTAGAACCATGGACTCTGACATTTGTAATGTAGTTACAATTTCCTACTCCAAAGACAGAGGAGCTCATCAATATCATAAGGCAAACATGGGGCTTTGCAGGTTACTCATTTCCACAAAGTCAAAGGTTTCATTAATTTAGGGAAAACAAGATGATTTTCCCAACTCACACCTTGTGGGTAATGACACTTTACACTGGATTATGAAAGTTTTGGTTGGCCATAGGGACTTTTACAATTACAGCAAAATTAAAATAAATAAGGCTAAATTGTTGATACAAGGTTTCTCCCTGACTACCAACTGTGTAAATTACCTGAATGTGACTAACTTAAAGAGTTTTCTGTATTATAACATGTTAAATCTATGAAATGTGAAGTGGGAAGTCATGCCCTGACACACAGTCTAAACAATAACCTAAGTTTGTGTCCAAGTGGGAGTGGGAAACCCAATGTGATTGCGTGGGCAAGCTGGCGAATCACTTCTGGGGCAGCAAAAACAACACAGAGAAAGAGAAAATGCAAAGACAACAAGACTCTCTGTAGAAGGCCAAATACGGGCTGACACCGCTTGTTCATGGATAGCAACATTACCAATCCAGAAAATTATCTTAAATAAACGAACGTGATTTGGCAATTTAGTTGTAAATCTTACCTGTCCAGCCGAATTTTCAATGACTTGCACCAGTGGGATTCTTGTTGACATTTTTGAAGAACGTAGACCTGCCAAAATGGGGAAAGGAGGAGTCGAATAGGAAAGAACCCTTAATGTCTATTGTGCATTTAAAACTTGTGACAACGGTGGCTCCTTTTCTGCAGCTGATGGTGGGGGGATTTTTCAGTAAGTGTCCAGTGCTAGCCAGCTAGCAGCACGACAGATAGACCGTGAATCAACAAGTTGAATCCCACATCAGCGGCTAGCTAAGATAGCCAGCTATCTAGCAAATAGCTAGCAGCAACCACACGTCCCATGTTTGTCAATAAGCACAAAACAGGAAAAAGTGATATCCTTTTTAGCTTCTGCCAGGGCGTGAGAACATTCAATTCCCAAATTGGATTTATCAACGTCGAAAGTGGCTAGCGAGCTATCAGGCTAACGTTATGACGTTTTGGCCAGCTAGCTAAGGGGCGCTAGCCTAAAGAAAAGTTGGGCAGCGGTTGGAGTGAGCAAGACAAGGTTCAATTAGGTGGCTAACATGCTAACTTGTAAGACTGCTAACTAACGTCCGAGGAAGCCCCGACTGTCACCAAAATCTACAATAAATGTCTATCCGGCGTAGTTGTCATTACGCAGTATCGGTTCCTGTATTTCTCGTCTTGTTGCAAAGGTCTTTTCTTTTGAGGTTTGAAATCAAGTCCGGGGTCTACAAACTTTCAGGCCAAAGTTATCCCCGGCGAGGTCTCGACCTTCCTAATTCGCACAATACGATTCAAAATCTCCCCAACGAGATATCCAGGATGGAGTATCCTAAAAGTTAAAAGAAACACCATGTAAAAAGGTCACATGGCAGATGAAAAAAATGAATTAATTTGACGAGCTAGCTGGCTGGCTAGCAGATGTTAGCCCATGTAGCTAGCTAGTTCGGTGTTTCTTTCGAAGCAAAGCTAGCTAGTTAGCTTATCTTCCAGCGGCCGCAGTGGCAGTATCACCGAGCAATCCACAAAACTCAAAATCCACGGAAATCACCGTCGGTCTTCCTTGTGTTGCGTGATTCGAATAAGGTCGTTCACAAGTGCTGCACTGCAGTGTGGCGATATACCAATTCGTCCGGTCGGTACACCGATTGCTTTTATTTCCGTGACGAGCCGACCAAAGAAAGAATCATCAAGTTGTAAAATCCATTATCGGCAACTGGGGGTTTTCTCGTTAGGAGGTGCGTGTCAACGGGCGACGGGGGGAGAGAGAGGCGAGGAGCTGCGCCCGAATGCAGCCTATGCGCACGATCTAGCCCTGATACCGGAACAAGCTCGCGGCAACATGGCTGCTTGCACCACGATTGAAAGAGGATGGGTAGAGAGAGAGAAGGGAGGGGGTGTCGTTCCGCATTCGGCTACACTCGACTCTTTCCGGAAAGCTTACAGGTGACAGCTTGAATTCCTCTAGTCTGGTGAATGGCAGGTGCAGAGAGGAGGAAGCTGACTGTTCTTCACTTATCGCCAAGGATCTAGTTAGTGTAAACAAGTGGCGTCACCCTGATGTAGGTTATATGTGAATAAAACATAAATCAATACTACCCTGAAAGTGTATATATATATATAGGCTATATATATATATTATTCTAATAAAGTAGAGCAAATCTTCTTAAGATTTATTTTACACACTCCTCTCTCTTGCACCCCTGTTGTCCAGATCTGCAGGTTATGTTTCAATGGTCACTACTGGCCACCGCAAGTCTGCTGGGTTGCAGATATCTCTGTTCTGTGTTGGGAGTCAAATCCGTATTTTCTTTCAATCATTTTACCCAGTTTTTCCCCCCCCCACTCTTCAGAACTGAGGCTACAGACCTTGTTACATAATCTAAAACAGCCTACAGGCATGTCAGAGGAAAAGAAAAAGGGACATCCCACCTTATTATTTCCCCATTCATTCAGCAGTGGTGTGCCACCAAAGCAAGAAATTTACCACCACTGCCAGAGAAAATATGAAATAAAAAACATTGGTTTATATTAGTTCTCCCTTAAACATAATCATGTATTGGATCTATATTTTAAATGAGCAATTTTATGATAACAGCATATCCAAATAAAAAGCATTTTGGTATTAAAGCCTAATCTAGAACAGGGTCTAGACCAGGTACAGATGTGGAATCAAAACCAACATGACCCTTAACCACCTCTAATACAAATAATGTCATGAGAGAGACTTGTCTACCTTCACTCAGTAGCATAGTTTATTATTTTTTGTTTCAGACAGAAGAAGTGGAGAACAGAGCGTTTTTACAGTAGACAATGTGACAGCAGTGAATATGACCTGACCGTGATAAAACCTCGCTCTCCCATCTGGGCAGGGAGTAATTTGAGAAAAATGAGAGTGGATGGCACCCTTTGTTAAGCTAGGTATATAATAATAATAATGCGATACTGGCTTGATCCCCACAAGGAAATGCTCTTTTATATTCAAACCTTCCACAAGGAGGTCAGAGATCAGGGCCAGCTACATAACAGTATCCCTCTGGGCTGTAGGCATTCAGCGTCTTGCTCGCAGACACTTCAGCAGGGCGGATGTTTGCCAGCACAGAGGCTTGAACCTTCTCCGGTTGGAGGCCAGTCTTCATTCTCACTACACCACATTTCAACTACACAGATTTTAGGTGGATTTTAAGTGTGGGGGGAAAAAAACAATTCACTTCCCTATCATGCTGCACATGTTCTAGCAAATCACGTGTGGCATAACATCTACCAGGAAGATAATTAGACTTGCAAAGTTCCAGGCAGTGCTCTCCAGGCACATTCAGCCCCGACATGGAGAAACACAATGAGTTTGGTGTCAGTGTAACAGATTGGATTCAGACATGACTCCCCAAGGAAGGACTGATGGACTTTAATGTTTTGTTTTGATTTTTTAAAATATAAACTCTATTTAAATGTAATGGTTTTTTTTACTTGAATTGTCTGAGGCCAGAACAATTGTTTATGAAGAAATCTCAGATATGTAATAATGCTCTCCATAGGTGCGGTTTTAAGATTTCTTTCCAAGTTACTTAGCAACAGCCATGGAGCATGATCATGACTGTAACATGGCTACCATTGAAAGCAGTAATGTCCACACTCTTGTTTATAAATGGCTCAGATTTGCACCATTCACACAATGCAAGGATATGAAGGGGGGAAAAAATCAGGAAATGAAGGGGGTATGACAGGATAATGGGAAACCTTGTTAGTAATGACAGGGAATATCCAACTGACAGGATTTCCTAATGAACCAAGGGACAATCACATCTCTGATGATGGCAATAGTGTAGCCAAGAGTACACACCGTTAAGGAGCATTACTGTTTCTATGCATGGTGTATGCCCAGCTCAGCATAATTCCCACTGAGTTATATTGGCTCGTGTTGGGGCCGACCAGAGGCTTTCATTGGGCAGAACATACCCAGCTACCAACTTAATTATCAGTGACTTCTCTGTGAGTTGGACAACAGTATACACACCTATACCACTAGGCCTGAGTGTAGTTAAGTTTACCCACCCATCAGCCTTATTATCACTGACTAGTACTATGGGTGGTGGGTCATGGGGCGATTTGAGATTGGATGGGCACTTATGAACATTTTTTAAGAACAAGTGAGAGAATACACCACACAACTAGTCGTAGGAAATTGAACACCTTGTGATTATAGTATACCCACCTCCTACATTACCTGAGCTTGGCTGTTACATGGGTTGTTGCGCAAGTCGCATCTAGTTTGTTGGTTTGTTGGCAATGTGCTCTAGTGTCGCCACCTGCAGGATGCTTGGGTACATTGCAGAGCAGGAGTGCTGCTCACCAGCCTAGCAACCAACCAAGACATCCCTCAAGAGCTTGGTGTTGCAAGGAGGCATTTGATAAGTCATTTTCTGCAATCATGTTCACTCTAAGCTCAAATAGTGGCAACGGATGGCCTCTCAACAAATAAATGAGGCATGTCAACAAGCGTGAACCGTAAATCGCTCGATTGTGTGAAATGGGATGTTCCAAATTTCAATTCCTTATTCCTCAGTACTGAATACAAGTTGCATCACTATCTACTGTCTATCTGTCTATCATCTATCACTTGCATTTACTTTAATCTCTAGTGCTTTAAAAAACTGTTTTTAAATAAGTGCTGTATAAATAAAGTTTAAATATGTCCAGCAGATTACACAACCTATTTCACACAGCGAGTTGCATAAATATTTGGACAGCAACAAATTTTTTCTCTTTTGGCTCCCATATTCCTTTTACCTTGGATGAGAAATGACACAATGAGTAGGAGGCTAAACTGCAGACTGTTAATTGGAGTTCATCTGAGGGTATTTTAAACCAGATTGGATGAACATTTAAAGAACTACAAGCCCTTTTTATCCATCGTCCCCCATTTCAGGGTGCCAAAATTATTTGGATAGATTAAGACTGCCAATAATTCTCTCTATGCAACTGCTTCTACAGCTTGGCAACCTATAAACATCCTCAGACTTTTCATATATTATTGCCAGGTTCTCTTTCCAGCCTCTTTGTATTTCAGTTTATCTCTATGGGAATCGAGCTTGGTAAGGCTAAAAATAACTGCACTGCACTGCACGGCTGAGTGAGTATAAATGAACAAGGGTCAGAGTTATTCAGTTAGGTTCAAATTATAACACTCCTGAGCCCCTAAACAGATCTGAACGACTGACACTAACAACTTTAACGGTCATTTCTCCTCAGTTTCTTCCTCGTAGGGCTCACTAGGAAAATGTAGGAGGAAAATACTCCTTAAGCATCTTAGTCCTGAGGGTCTGTTGCAGTAGGAATCATTATTCAAAGCTAATTTGCTCATGAAGATCATTGTTTACTTCTCATTTACCCCCCCCCATGTACTCCAATCTGTTTCAGCCAAGTGTAGTCACAGCTACATCCTCAGATAGGGAAATGAATAATGCTCGAGGGAAACTGACAATAAGAGATCATTGTGCATTTCACTACATGCAGAAAATGCTTACTGAATACTCTGTCCTAAAAGAGGTCATATTTTTTTTGGATGTCACGACACGAGTAGAGACAGCGCAGGACAAACAGGAAGATAATACATATAAACACTGGTGTACACAACATTCTGAGTGTGCACATGAACCCTGTATCAGATTGGACTTCACACTGCAGCTATGCGGCCTGACCCCGGTGTGAAACCTCATGTGAACCTTCAGATAGGAGCTCACTCTGAATCCCTTGCCGCACACAGCGCACTGGTGGGGGTACACGCCCGAATGCGACATGAGGTTGGACTTGATGTCGCAAATGAAGATGTTTTGGTTTGCTGTTTGCCTGAGTCTGAACTTTCCGTGGCTTTCAGCATCTTTAACCGGGGTTCTTCTGCTTCTACTCTAGTCGCCTCCTTCCAGTCTTCATCTTCACCAATGACTGGGGAGGCCTCG
Source organism: Gephyroberyx darwinii (assembly GCA_900660455.1). NCBI lineage: Eukaryota > Metazoa > Chordata > Actinopteri > Trachichthyiformes > Trachichthyidae > Gephyroberyx > Gephyroberyx darwinii. Next base: position 12,437 of record CABFOQ010031402.1, read on the forward strand.
GAGTTGAAGGAGGTCAGGAGGTCACAGCCACCAACTGGTCCCAGGACTTCAGCTCCCCTCAGCGTCTCTGCTCTCCATCTCCTCTGTTGAAACACTCAGGAGAGCTGCTTCATCATGTCTACTCCTGGCTCTACTGTGGTTTTGATCTTTGAGATCTGACGCATTGTTGTCATCATCACCAGTATAATCAAGCTCATCATCCTCATCTTTAACACGCACTAGAGTGAAGATTGATATAGACCCATTAGCAGCAGCAGTATCCACATCCAGCCCTTCAAGTTGCTCATGTTTAGAGTTCGTAGAGTTCATTGTTTCGTCTCCGAATTGCTGATGCAAAGAACCAAACATTTTTTATAACACTTTAACAGGAAGTTGCTTAGTTATCTTATAAGAACCTGGTGGATTCTTCTATGATTGGGTGATCTTGCAATTCCATTCACTCAAAATAAAAGTGTAACTTTTATTTTAATAGTCATGTAAACAAATCTCAAAGCTTAGATTACATGATTTGTATTGAGCTGTCATGACATGGACTCTTTCCTTGCCAAGCATGACTGAATAATGTATCATGGATAAGTGTGAGTCCTTGTATTGTATTTATTGTATTCCAATAAATATGAAAATATTTTTTTTAAAAGTGCATTCCCATTCGTTACATTTTTGAATGCTAGACAGCAAGTAGGCATTTATAGACCTGTATCTGTTGGAATAAAGACAGGGTGGAAGAGACTCAGAAAACTGATGTTACTGCTGTACAGTCCAGTGACAATTTGGTTGACAAACGTTCACACACAAAACAATCCACACTTTTCATGACATCATTATCAACAATTCAGTGGCAGCCATCTTAGGTGTAAGAGATGGCAATGATACAAGACAATTCCTTTCTGGCTACCTTCATTTTAATCATTAAAATGTCTACATTCACATCTGGGTCTTTGGTTCTCAAGGCAACGCTAACTGTTACTGAGCTAGTTTAGTTAATGTTACGTTAGGCTTAACCCAGTGGGTCTTGCTATTAATGTGACTACTACTGCGCAATTCTGAGCTAACTTAAGAGTCACTAACTAACTAACAAACCTGCTGCGGGTAACTTTATCTCCGGTTTAAGAACAATATCCAGTAGTTTTTGCTGTCGGAACAGTTCCTCCTCGTACTCTGTCAACGTCCTGCCCACAACCCCGAGGAGCTCCTCGTCCGCCGTCAGTCGCTCACTGATAACAGTAGCTGCATTTTAGACACGTTTATGGGTGAACGATACGACTTTGGCTGAGAAAGACGAAGAAAGACTGAGGGGCTGGCTAAGATGCGTAACACTGGTGAACACGATAGAGGACCATGTCAAGCTAAACACTAAAGATACAACTTCCCCCTGATTTTCAAAATAAAACCCGTATTGACTAACATTATGGTTTTGACGAAGCTGAACAATTGTGCGACTAGAATGGACTAAAATGGACACGTTTCTGGTATGTCTGTGTTTTAGAAATCGAAAAGTATGCATTTCTGTTGTGCTGCACACTACAATATCATATTATACTTTGTGCACATTTATTTTGAAGGCGGAATCGCTACTTCGAGTCGGCCAACCCCCCGCAGCTGACCAGGGGATGCTGGTGGGTGTTGCCGCCACCCAGCTGTTCTGTACCCTGCTGGAAAACAGTGGTTTGAAATTGATTCTCTCTAATCAATCTAATCTCTGGCACCAGATGGACAGTGAATGCCTCAAGTTAAGATAAAAAAATAAAAAATAAAATTCACGAGTAATAACTTCCTGTCCTGGAAGAAATCCCTGAAAGTGACCAGGAAGATTATATTCAGTCAGTGATCATCACAAGGCAAACATCCACCATTAAAAATAAAAATCAATTATATTTTCAGAAAAAGATTAATGCATGCTTTACTTCTTTAAAGACCATATCTGCATATAACTTCAATATCAATTTTATCAAGTTTTTTGTCAGCCTAAAACTGAGCAAACTATTCTGCAAATGAAAAACTTGGTAAACTGAGTTTAGGTTCAGTGTTAACATTAAAATGTCAACTTAGTGGAAGTTAACTTTTCAGAGATGGACTATAGAAATGAGTGTTTATTGAATAAAGAACAGAGGCACAAATGCAATGCAGCACCAGAACCTAAATTAAAATCTTAGTGGGAAAAAAAGTGGATGCAACACAATTATGAGAAGATGACTGTAAACAATGCTGTGATGTTGGAAAAAAAAATACAACCAAAAATCCTACACTACTTAGTTATCCAGAGACAACATATTCCAAATGTTGGGGCTATTGAAAGCCCCTTTACCTGCAGTGAGACCAACGTTTACCTCATAATACCAATAAACAGAAACAACATTTGTATGCATAAAAATAGAATCACAACTTTCACCTGAGAAAGAACTTGAGAAGCTCTAAAGATATGTACATAAAACTGTAAAAAAAAAATTATGATGATGCAGTTAGTTTGAAGTGTTTACTAAGATCTTTGCTCATTATTAGTACGAGATCCAGGATCTCTAATGTCCAATAAAAATTTTTCCAATACTGCCATTCACCAAATGGAAAATACTGTTGAACTTGATCAGATTTTTTATAGTCTGCATCCAAGAAATTCCTCCAAATATACACATCTTCAAAACAATGAAATTAAATAGTATAAACTCTTTAAACACATAATAGAAAAACGTTATGTAGAGAGAACGTCAAAATAGAGAGCTCAATAAACAAATACAATTAAGTTAAAAACTAGATAATAATAAAAGGAAAAAAAAGGTTTCACACACAATCGGAAAGTGAGGGTTCAGGTCTGGGTCGCCATCACTAAATATCGTTAAGCAGCTCTTCCACAGCAACGGTTGTCAGGTCGGAGTAGAAGTTGCCTTCGTTGTCTCCGCCCCCAAACATGAGCAGGGTTCTGGTGATGTGTCCTGCAACTTCAACCTCCGCTTGCTCCTCCTCCTCTGACAGATGGAGACGATCGGTCTCCATGGTGATGATGGAGTGACCCGCCCGGGGGACAGACAGCTGAGGGTGCGTCACCTCTGTCCAGCTGTTGGTGTCTGAACGAACAACGACTCTTTTGCTTAGTGTGTGATGCTACTTTGATATATACATCTGTTTTTAAAACCAGGCGAGAGGACAAAGACCGTCTATACAGCCAACTTGTACTAACAACCAGATAACAGCAGCAGCCATTAGCATTTGTCTAGGTGTGTGTGTGTGTGAGAGTGAGCTTCCTCTCACCTGTGTCGAAGATGAAGGTGTCATTGAGAGCGTTGTTTCCGTTGTAACCGCCATGGATCAGGAACTTTGTGTCGGACAGCACAGCGCTGCCATGCCAGCTGGAACACACACACCAAAAAAAAAAAAAAAAAAAAAAATCATAATGCAGCCTAAAAGATGACTGCCAAGTTTTGTAATGTCATGTCGGTTGTGTGTGTGTGTGTATGTGTGTGTGTGTGTGTGTGTGTGTGTACCTGCGAGGAGAAGGGGCTTTTCCTGTCGTTTTCACAGCAGAAAACTCCATCAGACCTGAGAAACAAACAGAACATGTAGTGGTGCAGTGGTGTGCATATGTACACCTTTACACTGAATGTGCCTTTTGTGTGCATATAGATGTGTGTGTGTGTGTGTGTGTGTGTGTGTGTGTGTGTGTGTGTGTGTGTGTGTGCGCACCAGGGATGTGATTAGGACAAAAAACAACAGAAAAAAGCAGAAAATAAGAGCACAAAATCAGGAATCTCCATTATGAAGTAACAGAAGAAAAAAAAAAGGAGGGGGGTGTAAATAAAAAAAACATGAGAAATCAGAAACCTGGCGTGTGCGTCTTACCCAGGTCCAACATGTACATGTCATTGTAGCAGACAGGAGTATCCCATCCACCAAATACATAGATCTTCCTCTCCTGCATCACACACGCTGAGTGGCTAGAGAGAGAGAGATGATATTCTATTGAACTCAAAGGACAATTTATTTTTTTCTTGCCCCCCTCAGAGGTCAGGGGTCAGGGTCAATTTCAGTCTGCTGGGCTCTAGCCAGAACAGTGTGAGAGTTGACTTTCAGATCAAACCACCTTACCCTGAGCGAGGGGGCGGTTTGTCGCCTGTGACGATGGGCTGGTACCAAATGGAGAGGTGGGGGTCGAAGATGTACAGGGAGTCGCTGCAGCCGTCCGGTTCCGGGTTGGGACGGGGAAACACCCCTCCCAGCACGAACAGTTCGCCCCGGAACATACTACAGCTGTGGTAGGCCAGGGGGGGAACTTTACCCTGAGCCTGAAGGAGAGGAGAGGAGGGAGAGGAGGACGTGAAGGAAGGGAGGTGGAGCGGCAGGTTTAGAAAACATGATCGAACAGCATCATTCAAGTTAGTC
>CABFOQ010031403.1:4926-21140 GCA_900660455.1 Gephyroberyx darwinii
ATTACCACAAAAACAAGCTGTATCTTTCTGTATCTGTCTCTCTGTCAGCATTCTGTCTCATGCTTCTGCTCTCAACATTGAACAGACAGGCACGCTTCTGCCTCTCAAATTTTACCAAATTTATGAGATTTTTATTCTTTCTTTCTTTCTTTCTTTCTTCATTCATACACATAAAAGTATGTACTCTCTCTCTCTCCCACACACACACACACACACACACACACACACACACCCTCCCTCCCTCACCAAGGGTCGTTTAGTCAGACAGTGTCCTAGTTTTAGTAGAATCCTAATGGGAGTGTGAAAAACCGGCGCTGGTTACCACAACACACATAAGACAGCTAGTCAGAGGGAGAGAGAGGCAGAGAGACAGTTGGAGATAGCGACTTTCATCATAGCTACTCAACTTGTACTCTGTTGAAATATGATATAGAATGATATGGATGGAAAGGCGTCAACAGAGAGAGAAACAGATGCAGAGGTGCTCCCAGAGAGAGGTGGAGACAGAGCAGCACTCGCTTTCACACCGTAGTAACTTTGAAGAAATAAGAGAAACTTCTCTCTTCCTGAATTCAAAACAATATGTAGTAATTTTGGAACCCTTTCCCCAAATGAATTGTAATATTTCTTCTAGGAGACAAAAAGGAGTGTGCCATACTTGCAGCAAATTCTGTCACAATTTCAGAGGGAATATTACAGGGAAGAAAACAAAATGTTATTCTTCAATACATTTGTCAGTTGATTTAGTGTTAATATGATATTATTTAACTATTTGTTGTTATTAATGTCATAATAACTTGGTTGCTAACTGAATGTGTTCATGATCTGAGTTGTTTCTTTTTGGTAACAAATGTTTTTGCATTTAATGGTAGTAAAGCAGAATTGAATTGATTTGAATTGACAGGGACAGAGGCAGAGAGAGAGAAACATTCAATATGGCAGCTCAGTTCAACAAATTCTAATGCTCCACAAGCCCTGTTACACTCTCCATTACCTTACTTAGTTTCCATTATGCTCTGTCCCAAATCAGTTTGTCCAGTTCCATGTCATTGATTTGTCTCTGTGTGGAGGCTAGGTGTCTGGTAAAGCACACACCAATCACTCTTTTCAACAAATCTCTATCTCTTTCTCTGTTGCTCTCTCGCTCTGTATTTGTTATTTGTATTTGTTGTTGATTACACACAGCTAATGAAAGTTCTGAAACTATAAATGGACAGTGTACCAAGAAGGACAACAGGAAATTAATTGTTGAGGGTCCACTTGTGTTTAGTAAGCCGATTTGATAAAACAAGTACAGATGCTCTGCAGTCCCAAGGTGCCTAGCTAGGTGTGCCACATCAGCTGTTGCTGTAGTTTGAGTCCTTTGAGTCCAGTCCTGGAATACTATACTATAACTCTTTCAGTATCATATCATACTAGCCTGTTTTCCAAAATGTTTTGTTAGCATTGCCCAAACTTAAAGGGTTATTCCGGTATTTTTAAACCCGGGCCCTATTTGTACATATTTTGGGGTCTAAATGACTAATAGGTACAAAAGGTTTTGGAATTGGTCCAGTAGATCACCTCAGCCGGCAGTCGCGTAACGGGCTGCAATGGCTGCAACATAATCCTTTGGGGCCACTGTGCCTGATCAAAGTATGTACACTAAAAGTGCTTGTTTTTGCCACTGACAGGCTCAGATTGTTATTCGAAGTGTCTGGCAACATTACAGAAAGGATCCCTACAGAGATAGACCTTTGTTTAACCAGAAACCTTAGTTTAACCTCTTCCTGCAACAACTCACCTCATCTTTCAGATTTCAGAGCGAGACTTCTCCTTGAGCGAGACTTCTGTTTCTGGTTAAACAAAGGTCTATCTCTGTAGGGATCCTTTCCGTAATGTTGTCAGACACTTCCGATAACAATCTGAGCCTGTCAGTGGCAAAAACAAGCACTTTTAGTGTACGTACCAATTCCAAAACTTTTTGTACCTATTAGTTATTTAGACCCCAAAATATGTACAAATAGGGCCCAGGTTTAAAAATACCGGAATTACCCTTTAATAAATCCCACACCTGTTACAAAAATCTAGCTCAATCTAGTTTTAACTAAAATAATCGTTGGCAGAAAATATCTTTTTGTAACGATTAGCCACTACAGTTGCAAATCTTACACACATTAGCGACTGTGGACTGTAACACTGGGTGGGCGAGCATCACTCAATACAAGGTGAGAGCGCCGTTTGGTATTAGGGGTTTCCAACATAAACACACAACATAAACTATTTGCACTATCAAATGCGTTCATACCTCATGGCACAGAGTCTCTTATGTTTTCCTCTGCGTGGAACAGGAGCAGTCACGTTGCTGCACAGATGGTGTCCTCCATCGTGAGTCAGTGAGCCAGATTGACAATGCTCGGACCCAATGAGGATGGAGGGATACTAAGAGGGGGTGCCACCTCATTGGCCCCGCCCTTGGTATATAGGGGTTAAGTGTCTGATGACTGACAGACTGACTGATAGTGATGGGAAGGCCGACTCTTTTAATTAACTTGATTCTTCAGGCCGTCCGATGTGTGCAGATCACTACATTATTACATTGGCCTTGTTCACAATTTAATATGGCTCCTTGATCCGTGTATGCGGAAGTCAAGTCTCTCATTCATTGTTTGTTCATCGGTTCACTTGATTCAGCAGCACCCGGCTCAGACACCTGCTCCATTGACTTTTTCACCTAGGAAAGTTGGCGAGCCCTATAACGAATTTCACTTGCCCAAACAGATGTCCATGATCTTTCACTTGTCTACTTTCACCGTGGTGGCATGCTCAACATCTCCTATGCACAAATAAACTTTTAGACTTAAAGACAGGTATACCCCAAATTTTCAATGTAATAAAATCAAAGATGGCTGACGGACGCCTCAAATTCTTCTTCGGTACTTTGCTTCCGAGCAATATGAACACTGCTGTCTATATCTATAGCTGTTCTTACCTGTACTACCGACTACCTCTGCAATTTCACACTATGCCTTTTCCCTTTTATCTTTATTCTTGTATATTTCTAATTTGCAATCATAAATCACAGTGTGTTTTTGGATGTCATTGATCCATCTTTGGCCAGTGTTTTCATGGTCCAAAATCCAACCAAATTCGGAGTAAATACGTCAAGGTTGTTTGACACGCCACTTGACACTTTCGGGGCACGTTCAGCAATGGAAAGCGTCTGACATGCGTTTTCAGTGCATTGGGGCATTAAGAGTGGCCATTCAGTGCAAAAAAAACATTAACTGTGTAATGTATTTAAGACATTTTGATACTTTTTAAGGCTTTACATTTAGGCAATGTATTTTACAACTTTTTCAGGCTTTTAAGGACCTGTGGATACCCTGTATTTCCATCTCGCTCTCTGTCTCTGTCTCAGCTCTGTGTGGAACCTGTATACTGCAGTAAAATAGAAACTGTTTTCTCTCTCCTTCCTTTAACAAATCTCTCTGTCTGTCTGTCTGTCTGTCTGTCTCTCTCTCTCTCTCTCTCGCTCTCGATCTCTCTCTGTGTCCCTCTCTGTGTCCCTCTCTGTTTCTCTAGCTCTTTGTGGAGGCTATGTCTATGGTAAAACAGGGACTATTCTGTCTCCTGGCTTTCCTGACTTCTACCCCAACTCTCTTAACTGTACTTGGACCATAGAGGTGTCACATGGGAAAGGTAAGAACAGGCTGACACACACAGAGACGGACAAACCCATACAAAAACATCCACTCTCACTCGCAAAGTCATCTTCTGATTACACACATATCTGATGTGTGTGTGTGTGCCTCTATGTAACTTATGACGCGTCCATCCATCCATCCATCCATCCATCCATCCATCCATCCATCTATCCATATCCAGGAGTGCATCTGGTATTCCACACTTTCCATTTGGAGGAGAACCATGACTACCTGTCCATCACTGAAGACAGCAACTTCCTGGTTCCAGTAACCCGACTCACTGGCTCAGTGCTGCCCCCTAGTGTCAAGGCAGGGCTCTACGGGAACTTCAGTGCTCAACTACGATTCATATCGGATTTCTCCATGAGTTATGAAGGGTTTAACATTACCTTCTCAGGTAAGAATATTCAAACAGTAATGGCAATGTTGTTTACTGATATACAGGGATGTAGTGGAGGGTAACCTCACCTAAAAACAGTTCCGCCGCCTTTTTAGTTGCGGAATAGAGTTCAGTCATCTTTTCTTAGGCTGGCATAAATCTTTCTAGTGGAAATTCCTAGAATACATCATAGCAAGTAGTATCAAACTGATAAGTTACATGAGGACAGGGTCTTTAAGTAAAAAAAGCATAAATTAATAACACTTAATATTACTATAGCTGCTGACATATTTTACTGCAGGTAATAATATTACTACCGCAATTGCTACCACCTACGCCTCTGGGATCTACAGAAAGCTTAGTATCATTCTCAGGTGATAAGGCAGTATATTACTGTAATTAGATGAGATAATGATTAGGTGCTACACTAATACCTGTCATGCTAATACATGGCAGGGCTCAACTACATTATATTACACAACATTTCAATAGAGTGTTTTAAGCGTTATTTTGTTTAATTTTCTCTCAACCCCAAAACTAATGTTGCGTTATTTAGCATTGGCTAACTCAACAAAATTCACATTGCTATTGTACGTTGCTACTGCTTTGGTGTTTTCATATTAGCGCTACAGCAATGTTTTTACTATTTTTTGTTTGCTGGGATGTATAGAGTACGACCTGGAGCCTTGCGAGGATCCCGGCGTCCCAGCATTTAGCAGGAGGATGGGATTCAGATTTCGAGTTGGCGACACGCTGGTCTTCTCTTGTTTCCATGGCTACCGACTTGAGGGTGACAGCAAGATTACCTGTCTGGGAGGAGGGAGGCGAGTCTGGAGCAACACACTGCCACGATGTATCGGTAAGATAGACAGACAGAATGACTGTCTGACTGATTCAAGTTTAATTTGACTAGTGGCTACTGGCGTTTCACCATTAAATGATGGTATATTACCAATTTGCCTGTAAACTACTAGTCTAACTACCTTTGCACTGGATTGGTGGTAGTTCAACTAAAATAAACAAGCTACTGCGACTACCAATTATTTTCATCCTTTTGTTTATTTTATATTATTTTTTATTGCTTTCTCTTATATCTTTATTCAACCTTCTTTGACTCCTTTCTTTGACTCCGTTGAGGAAGTCAACATTGTTTGGTTTGGGCTTAGGTCCAGAATGTACAAATTCCTTGCACTTAGTCAGCGGTATTTTTGCACTCAAGTGATTTTATTGTAAATTCCCAATGTAGATACGATCATGTTTTACAAGTAGTTTGAACTACTTTTTAAACTAAAACTATAATTTTCTTGAGGGTAGCTTTGTTGTAGCTCAACCTCTTCTAATGTGACAGTTTGTAAAACTAGACTTTCAAAGTAGCTTCTCCAACTCTGGTATTTGCCTAGTGATAATTTATCAGCATTGGCTGGTTGTAATTCACCATATTTGGCTGGTGGCTGTGGTAATTTACTAGTATTTGATTGGTGGCATAATGGTAATTTACCGTTTGACAGGTTGTTGGTGATAGTTTGCCAGCAGACTGTTAGCAGCTTGTAATTTACTGGCATTTGATGACTACCAGTGTTTTCATGGTTGCTGGTAGTAATTTACGAGTATTTGGCTGGTGGCTGGTGGTAATTTCCAAGCCTTGCAAAGAGCAGAGTAATGCTGAGTAATGTAATAGCACTATCTGTCAAGAGACCAGGCCCGACTGAGAGGGAACTGAACAACAACAGCATGTTTACTGGGTCCATCTCTCTCTCTATATCTCTTTTTCTCTCTCTCCCTCTTCCCTTTCTCTAGCTCCCTGTCTGTCTGTCTCTCTTTCTGCCTTTGCCTGTTTTTCTTGCCCTCTCTGTATTTAGACAGCCCTTTGTAGACAATTAGGGCATTAGCTGCTATATGAAATGTGTTAATAGTTTATTCTCTGTCTTTTGTTACTCCCTCTTTCCATTTTTTAATTTATCTCTGCATGTTTTCAGCAGGCTCTTGTCTGCCTTGGGCCCTCTCCTATTTTGTCCTTCTCTCTCCATTTCCCTGCTCTCTCTCCCTCCCTTTCTTCTTCCCTTCCTCCTTTACTGTCTTCTTTCCTCTCTCTCCCTCGCTGCCTTTTTCCTCAGTGTTCTCTTATGTTCTCTTTGTAGAGAATTGTTGGTTGCACCCTCTTATCTATGCTCCTCATCTCCTTTCTTTTCCTCATCTGTGTGAGAAAACCGCATTTACAAAGAGTGTTGTTGTTTTGAATTCTTGAAATTGGTTGGTTGTGTATTTTCCAGTACATATACACCCTTCTCTCGTCTCTCTCTCTCCTCTTTTCTTTTCCTTCCTCCTCAAGTGGAGTAGTCGGCCTCCTCAGTGGGAGTTAAAAATCTGCATCTCTGTCTTAACCTCTCCTCTGTCGCTCTTCTGTTCTCTTCTCCTCTCCTCATCGGTATGTGACAAAACTACATTTGCAAAAAGTGTTACTGATTTGAATTCTTAAACTTTGACAGGCATTGCATCTGCTAGATCATTTTGCAGCAATTCACTTTTTGCTCATTTTTTAATCTTTGTGTTTCCCAGTTTTCATCTCTTCGTTTTTTTGTTGTTGTGTTTGGTAAAGCACTGCTATTAGATAGGTGCTATGTAAACAATGTTTATTATTAACTTGTCTGTGAGTTGCTTTCGAGTTAGGGTTCTCTTTTCTTCTCTTTCTTTTCTATCTCCTGTCTTCCTTAAGTGGAGTAGTAGGGTGCATCTTCAGTTGGAGTTAAAAGCTTGCACCTGTCTTTCCACTTCCCCTCTATTTCTTCTCTCCTGTCATCTTTCTTTACGGAACACACAACAACTTCTAGATAATTAGGTAGAATTGCACTGATTTTGATCCGAGCTCTCTCTCTGCTCCCCCTCTCCTCTTTACTCTTGCTCTAGCGGAGTGCGGCGCGTCCTCAGTTGGAGCAGAAGGCGTTCTCCTCTCTCCAAACTTCCCCTCCAATTACGATAATAACCACGAGTGTATCTACCGCATCACCACCGAGACGGGCAAAGGAATCAGGCTGACACCTGAGAGCTTCACACTGCAAGATGGAGACTATCTCAAGGTATATGCACACACACACACACACACACACACACACACACACACACACACACACTGGATTATAGTTATTTTATAACCAAAGATAATTGCAATATGTTACATTTAGAGCTCAAATTAAACATGCTTTAGAAAGAATAGATTTCTACTTGTTGACTTACTCCAAAACATGCTTGAACATAAAACGGCAGTTTTATTGTAGATGCCGGCATAATCGTAATCATCGTCTTGGTTGCAAAGAATGCTAATAGCCAGAGGTATTTTTAAGTCTCTCTGCTCAAGTCCAAGTCAAGTCGCAAGTCTTTCAAGTTTCTCAGAAATGCCAGTAAAATCTCATAAGCTCATAAGCTTTTTATTATGATTATGATTATGATTATGATTCTTCTTCTTATTATTATTATGTCAGGGAATTTTCTGTCCTGTTAAAAATGAAAAATGAAAATAAAAAGTAAAAAAAAAAATATTGGGGGGGAGGGTTTCTTTCTGTATTTATAAAAGTATTTGTTACCTCTGCATTGTGCTCTTTGAAATTGTGAAGCTACGCCTCATTTAGGGAGCAGTCTGACCAGAAGAAAGCAGTTAGGCCCTAAATCCTTAAAGCTAATCTACTCTGGAGTACAGGCCCTAATAAGTAAGAATAAGTACCAATAATCACATCAGCCATCCTCACACACATTGAAAATATTGTTTTTTTTTAAGTTGCAGCTGAATAAAATGATAATGTCTTGAATCTTCAGAACACAGAATATAGCTTGTGTTGTTTACTGCCTTTTTGGCTCCTCTTTACTAAGGTTGCCAATAATTTCGGGGGCTCTGCAGATCAAACTGCATAATTAATATGATTCAGAAGTTTGCATAATTACAGGTACAATATACATACAAAGAGGTCTCAGTAATAATGTTAAATATTTATAGAAATGAAAAACAACTCTATCATAACAAAAAGTTGGATAGGCTTGGACACCTACTGTTTTAGCTGATATACATAAAGAATTTAGAAGCACTGGGGGAAAAGTGGTGAACAAAAGTTCAAAAGTAGCCTAGAAGCCTACTTTTCAACTTTCTGTAGGCTGTGCATCAGAAAATGTGAATGAGTTCAGGGTAGCTCATCATTACACATCCCCATCATCCATATCCATACCAGTGTGGCCGTGCACAGCCTGTTACCATGGTTACCTTCCAAACAAACATTACATTACAGTCATTTAGCAGGCACTTTTATCCAAAGTGGCTTACAGAGGTGATAGTTGACACTATGTGGGGTTTGAACCTACAACCCTGAGTCTCATGCTCTACCGACTGACCTGTCCAGGCCAGTCAAACATTGCAGGAAGGCAGAGCAGTGCTCAAAGCAGTGAACTGGCTTGTGATTGGGAAAAAGCCTATTTAACAGTTACTGTAGCTTACATTTTTCTGAACAAAAAGTTTTTGTTTGGGGTTTTGCTGGTCAAGTCACTGCTGTTACGTCTTTAGCATTCAAGTCGCAAGTAAGTCAAATCTCACAGCAGATGAGTCCAAGTCAAGTTGAAAGTCCTGATTTTCGAGACTTGATTCCAAGTCTCAAGTCACTAGATCTGCTAATGGCAAATTAAATTGGAAAGAAAGTGTTCAATTACTCCAATTTGAAGCAGATAATTAGTAGAATGTCACAGCTTACATTTTAAAAGTAATCTTGCTAATGCTGCTCTTAGCATTGCATGTAGTTAGATTGTGTTATCAGTATTTCTAGGGTTTACCCTGGCTTTTAGAAATGTTTAACATGGTTGTAGGAGGTAATAATATCCACAGTGGGTTTTTATTACCCATGTTTTCTCTCAGTGGTTATAATGTTCCTTCTACGGTGGCCATCTACTTCTGAATAGTTATGGGGGAACAAAAGGATCAATTCTATGTCTCTGTTAAACCTGTACATGGACACACTTTGTTAGTAGTATTAGAAGGATTCCCCTAGCTTTTAGACAGGTTTAATGATTGTAAGAAGTGGTAACAACACCTAACTGCTGCAGCCTATGGCCAGTGGTAATAGCAAAGCACCATAATGAAAGAACATGTATGTATGTGTATGTGTGAGGGACTGGGAGTTGTACTTGTCCCAAGGCTCATAATGCCTCACAATTCAACTCTCTGCTACATGTGCCTTCCTCAATGGCAGTCAGAAAGCAGCTGTGAGAGCTGTTTTACAGTCTTGACGCCTTCCTACAGACAGTGTCTAAAATAGTTTCTATTCACAATGTCTCTTAGCGGTATTAGGCCTCAGGGCATGGTTAAGCCAGTATGTGGTTAGAGTGTATTATCAGTATTAGGCCTAGAGCATTGGCTGAGCCTGTCTGTGGTTAGATTGCATCAGCCGTATTAGTGGGGTTCTCCCTGACTTTTAGAGAGGCTTAACATGATTATAAAAGGTAGTAGCATTCCCATTGGGATAAGTATTAAAAAAAGAAAAAAAGGAAATGTCAAGGTATCCTTTTAAAGGAAGGTGACAGCGGGAGGGTCAACGGACATAACACGCTTAACCATGCCTATACTGTCTATCTATAAAGGCCTGGATTGAGCACCGATTTTGCTAGAAACGGCATGGGGAGAAGGCAGGAGAAATTGAATAGCCAGCTGCGGGAAATTCTTTAGATACTCAGTTTTCCAACATGCCTTGCACTACACTGAGCATGAGACACACCAGTAGACCAATGACATCATGTCAGGGTGCAGCTAATTTAAAATGTGGCGCAGCCAACCAATCATACAGAGGATTGTGTTCATTTGTGCATTTGACGATATATCTAATGGCCAAAGTACAAATGAGGACAGGGAATGGATAAAGACCCTGGAAGTTTACTTGCCAACCGAGGATGCATTTGGTGGTAAAATGGCTGATGAGAATGAATGGGAAGCTCCAAGATTCATTGTGAGAACGATCCATCACATCCAAACAGCACATCCACACTCTATTGTTGCACTGGCCGAAACAGATGGGTGTCTTAACTGATCGTGTGTGTGACATTAAGCACACAGCCAATCTCAAACTGTAATGATGCTTCTCTGTCCTCGCTTTCTTGAAAAGTTTGTTTTCCAGGACAACTTGGGGATATCGTTCTCCAGTATCGATTTGGTGTTTTTTGATTTGATATTCACCCATTAATTGCTTAACACAAAGTTAGCCTACTTAGCTGGGCTAGCGTAAAACCTCCTTCCATGACCTTATTTTTTAAATTAAATTTATTTTCCTTTTAATGTAGCATGTCCTTGTGGTCAAACATAAACATTGCAAATGTCCTATTTGTGTAATAATTTCTCAACCTTTATTTCATTTTCATTTTCATTTTGATAAATATGTTTCAGAAGTGCACATGTATACTGATTATATTCTAAACACAATTGTGCCTAAAAGTTAGTGTTCAAAAGTACTACATAGTCGAATGTTGTGTAGAATTGCAGGTAATGCGATCTAGGGGAGGACCCCCAGACCCTCCTGCCAATCTGTGTCCCAACCACTTCCCAAACTTGCGCCTGTGTGTGGAGGTGTACAGATAGATTTCATAGAAATACACGTTGAAAATGTACAGTGTATTTGATGGTTTGAATTGCATTAGAGCACCACTGAAACATATATATGTTTGCTAATTATCCTACTAATGTCTTTATTGTTGTTGTAAATATATCCTATTTTCATTTATTGGAATAATAGGCATTTCATCTCCATGTAGTGCATTTTTTTCTCAGAGAAGGCTATCTCTGGTGTGTTCCTGGGGCTAAGGTGCACTGGTATATTCGGCATACATATGATGCACCACCAGCATCAAGCATTATTCACATGCCAGATGCACACTATGTATGTTATGAGCCAAGGCACAAAGTTGAAAACAAATTTATTTATTTTTTTACTACTACTCGTAGTATTAGCGCGAGTTGTTGCCATTAGTGTTGCTACATGTTCTGTATAATACAGAATTATTCCACAATAATCAAAAAGAAACATTTCCCAAATGTATTCTGTATTGAATCAATACAGAAATTTTCTGGTTGCATATGGTGGTTCAAATGATATAAAACAGCATCCCTCAAGAGAGACACAGAGTAAATGTAATGATACAGAAGTCGCAGGGGCCCATTTCCCACAAGAAAGACATATAAGATGTGTCTTAGATGTTTCATTCTTCGTCCTGTTCAAGTCTATCTTTGATAAGAGTTGTCTGAGATTAGAGAAGGCTGACGGGTCATTATTTTAGTCATGATCTGACATGGAAAAATTAATGAAACATTAGGCCAAGCTATTGTTGAGTGTACCATTTACATCAGTTCTGCTAGTATTTCTCTTCTGAAGCATCTGACATTGGAGTTCTGCACATGTGAACTGACAGTGTTGTCTCCATTGCAAAAAGTAATTTGCCTTTCCCATTAATGTGTACACATCTGGGTTCCTGGTTATATTGTTTCCAGTAATGATTATAATAATGAAGATTAGAGCAATGTTACCTGTAATTACCTTGGTGATTAATACACAACCTACATAACATTTAAAACACAAAAAAAAAGGAAAGCGTCACGTTTTCTGAAAAATGGATCTTACTGCATGTATCTTACATATTTTTAAAACCTGAAAAGTTTTTGGAAACTGCTGAAATATTACTTTGTCACAATTGTTAGTCTATACAGAGCATGATTAGTCCTCAGACAGATTGTAATGTAGCCACAGTGGTCTACTGACCAAATAGCCCTGATTTTATTCCTACTGAGTTAGTTTGACTGAAATACTGTGCAACCCTTATCTTTATAATATGCCTTAAAGTTGAATACCACTCAGTTTTTGGTTAAATTGCATAAATCCTTTTCTGAAATATCACAAGACTCAAACCTTTACAGGCTGCTTTTCTAACACCTGCTAAACTGTCTCTTATTTGCCATTGTTAAAGGTGTCAAACCTAGCTACAATCAAGTCAGTCTGTCTCTCTATACCTAGTAGGCATTTTAGCTAGCCTACACAGCTAGCCATCAGTTGACTAAAAGACATGAATTGTGTGTTACTTTAACGCTGTGTAGTTAATAAGTCTACTAGGAGTATTAGTAATATCTAGTGTTTCTAGAGCCACTGTGTCACTTTGCATTCTGGTGGAGAGGAGATGTGACCTGACCCTACCTTAGGGCTCTGGCTAGCTAGCTTTACAGACAGACAGACGATGGGTGACTCACAGCCTCATGACTTGGTAATGCACTGATGATGAATACTACAATAAGCCCCAGGGACAGAGAGGGAGAGGAAGAGGAATAAAGTAAAACAGAGGGCCAGAAAAGATAGATAGGCACACCATACGACAGAAAAAGATAGATATACAGACACAGATGAACAAAGAGAGAGAGAGAAGCAGAGCAATGACACCAGTCAGACACTAGAAGGTCAAAGGCTGACCTCCAGGAAGTGGCACAAACATGCTAATGAGGCTAACAATAGTAGCATCTGGAGCAGTGAGAACATGCTAAACTTACTAGCTTGCCGATACGTCATTTTTTGTCTGAATTAATACCCTACACCATAATACCACCAAGACGAGCCTTTGCTTCCTCATACTAGATGCTACAGACATGAATTCTTAGGAGCAGCACAGATACGGTATAGCAAAGACCTACATGAAGAGTCAGCAGGAACTATGAGCCTTGGGAATATTTGCATTTTTAGGTTTTTTGAAGTTCAAAAACTTCAAAGCTACACATGATATGAAAACACCTGAATAAATGTGTATAATATCCCCATATTTTCCATTTACAGTCATGTTTTTGTCTGACAACTGACAAAAGATTTGAGCACAGCACACATAGACATGTAGGCCTATGAAATCGTATGGGTATACTGGCTGACTGAGGTGTTAGTTGTCCTAGCTTGTGTGCCTATGTAGTGTCCTTCAGTCACTACTTCAGTCACATCTTGCCCTTTGCCATTTTGAGCTCTATCAGCATGACAAGAAAAGCCTCTTCATCCTAGCTCAGAATAATGGATTCACTGACTTTAATTCTGAACAGCAGTATAGCTGTGTCATCTATCTATTCTATTTGTCTTCTCTGTCTCGTTTCTCTCTCATATTGGCTATTTTCTAGTTTTTCTAGTTTTTAGCCATTAGCCTAGACAACACTGTAGCAATTTTTGGGCACTTTGGTGGATTTCAACTAAACATACGTATGTCTTTTTTCATACTTTGTATGATGTTTTCCACTTCTCTTAAACGCTAGTAGTATCTGAAAGATAGCAAGTGCCTGATGTTATATGTACTATAATCATCATGCATGATGGTGTAGAACATTTATGTGGGCTCAGAGTAGTAATGTTACAGTAAGTCTATTAATTTTGACTTAACTACAGTATTTGCAGATAGTATAGCACTAACTATAATACACTGGTAGGGAAGCTTCACTGACATGGTGCCATTTAGGTCAGCTATTATCATGCCACTCCCTCTAGGCTAACAATAATGGTGCTAATGTCTGTTACTGTAGCTGAACACTAACCATTTGTGTAACAGTTCCTGCAAGCTTAAGGCTGAAATCTCCTGTAACATTTAAACCAACTCATTACATTACTTTATGCTGTTGGCTAATTTCTAGCCCTGGGACTGTTGAAGAGAGGGCTAACCAGGCTTGTGTCCTCTAAAAATGTACTTAAGTACAGTGCTTTACTAAATTTGCTCAGATACACTCCAACCCTGAAGAAAAGAGAGAGGCTGAAGAAGAGACAAAGGGAAAGGGAGACTGAGATGTAGGGGGTGTACAGGGTTTGTGCTATGAGAATAGAGGGGCTGAGAAAAAGAAAGAGGGAGAGAGGGAGGGTGTTAGAGGGTGGTAGTTGTTCTATGGAAAAAGAGGGAGAGGGGAAGGGTGGCAGATGGTGACATGTTGATTTATGAGCTGCAGGGCTTTTCATTAACCATACTGAGTTTTACTGAGAGAGAGAGAGAGAGACTGAAAGAGAAAGAGAGAAATGGGATTGGAGGACACTGACAGAGAGAGAGAGAGATTTTGATTTTTTTTAAAAAACTTTATTTAAATAACATGAGACTCATTATATACGACAATAATAAAAACATGTAAAACATTATTCTGATGAAACAAATGACGACAAAGCAAAACAATGACAAACACAAACTGTTCTTAAGTAAAAACCAAAAAACCAAAATCAAAGCGTCCTCTATGACAGAGCAGATGACATCATTGTTGTACCACTGTTGTTTAAAATCATCCATGTTGTTCATCGCTTTGTAAAACCTGAAGTCAACCCACACTCTGACTCTCACTAGTGCAGCAAACAGAGGGACTACTTCCTGTCCAGGGCTGTCCTCTACCTTGCTCTTCCTGCTTTTGTAGATAGCCAACTTTGCCTGCCCAACTATGAAATTTACTAGTTGCCACTTGGTCTTGTTCATCTTTCTGTAACCAGCTCCAAAAATAAAAACAGTTTTAGAAAAGGTTTCTCCCAAGGCCAGGAACAACGTGTCTAGCACCCCAAATAAAGGTACAAGTCTCTGGCATTCTGCAAACACATGAAAGATGGACTCCCCCATCCCACAGAAAGGGAGAGAGAGAGAATTTCTAAAGACCTTTATTTAAAACTCCTTACTTTAGTACAGAGGTACGTACATAAAACAAAGACATCACACTGTCTTTAACATCCTATAAGGAAACCATCAAATTAGCACACACACACACACACACACACACACACCAAAAAACATTAAAAAACAATAAATAAATAGACAAAAATAGAAAAAAACAAAAAAAAGAAAAGGACAACATTTCATCTTGGACAGAACAGAGCACACCTCCTAGACCCCAAATAAGCAAAAACCCGTTCACGTTGCCAGTTAGTTGCTAGTAGGTGAATTCCACCCTGAGGCGAGCTGCCAGCAGCCCTTTCAACATGGAGACAGGATCTACAGACGCCAGACCTTGGAAACGCTGGTTTTCCAAATTGCCAGCGTTGCCATTCCTGATCCTACATTTAGCAGAACATGCAGAGATTTCTTTGTCGCTGAGTATTTTGGACCATAGATAAATAGCTCAAAAGAAAACGTTTCCCCTAGACCCTGAAACCACCTATCTAACGTAGTAAATAACCCCTGTAACCTTTGACAGTGTACGAACAAATGTGACAGTGACTCTGCCTCTGAACAGAAAACACAACCCACCCCAGTACTAGGATCCAGGTGTGCCACATGTCTGTTCGTAGCTATTGCCCAACGGGTGGCTTGTACAGGGACCGCCAGCAGCCTTTCGGGGAAATATCTGGACCAAAGAAATCAGTCCACCTCGACGCCTTCATCCCTGCCAGAGAGCGTAATTGCGACACTTTAACACCGGTAGAGTAAGCCGCCTTCTTTCCCACAGTCTCAAACCGCCCCAGCTCAGGGACTGTAAAAGACAGAAAACGGCCTTCTTCCTCCTGCCACTCTCCAACAGCAGGAAAGATCGTCAGTGAGGGGAAACTAGACACACAATCATCATCCCATTGGTCAGAAAGAGTATTGTTTTCAGCAAACGCTCTGAGAGACCCTGGCAGGGACGGACAGACTTCCTCCACTATCTGGTGTAACAGCCTAGAGGATCTTATTCTTGCCATCTCCCCGAGGAGAGTGAAGAGAGAGAGAGAGAGAGAGAGGGAGAGAGAGAGAGAGAGAGAGAGGGAGAGAGAGAGGCCAACCTGCATGTCGGTCTAGTCAAGTTTATTTGTACAGCATGTTTCATAAACGGAGGTAATTGAAAGTGCTTTACATGAGAGATTTATAGAAGAACATATAAAACAAAGACATTTAAAAGAAGAACATCAAAACATCAAATCAAATCTCAGAGCAGATAGGGCATTTGAAGTGCAGGATTGAGAATCGAGAACAGATCACAGTTTAGGTTTCTAGTGTAGCAGAGTGCAGTGGTGAACAACAATGTTTTAATCTAGATTTAAAAGTGGTTATTGTGGGAGCAAGTCTCAGTTCTTCTGGAAGTTTGTTCCAACTGTGTGAGAGAGAGAGATGCAAGCCGCAAACAGCTGTTTCTACGCCTCTCCCCCTGCTGATTTTGACAGAGTCGGTATCGTTCATAAATTCTC
>CABFOQ010031405.1:0-19919 GCA_900660455.1 Gephyroberyx darwinii
GTAAAAATCTTCTTATACGTGCAGCACGATTAACTGAAAATCCCTGCGTTGCATAATCGATAAATCTATAAGGCATGTGAGAGGTCCGTGTGTCACCGCACCCAAAGAGACTCCAAATAAGCCACAAAGTAAAATTATGAACTCCACTGTGCTGTGCAAAAGCGCTTCTCTTCCACACAAGAAGTTGCATCGCGATGACGTAAGCGCGCCCGGGCACGGAACGTTTAGCGCAGTGTGAGCGCAGGCCAGCAGGGGAGTGGGGAGGGGGGGCAATCATGCTCCGGCACGGTTAAAGCCAACCAGGCCAAGTGTGAGTGCGTCCTTAAACTTTGTTCCTTCAATCCAGTGGTCCTTTATCTTCACAGACGGATGACATTGCAGAGATTGCGAAGAAGGCCCAAAACCTACCCAAGGCAAACAAGAAGAGACAGAGAGTGGTGGTCTTCACCCAGGGCAAGGACGACACTGTTGCAACTGTTGGTAAGCAAATATTTTTCATTTTTTCCCAGTTTGTTTGCTTATCGCTGCGTTGTCACATTAAGTACAACTTGAAGCCATCCCAACTTTGGCCCCTTTTGGACATCTTTATCCTTTGCTTAAACCTCATATCTCAAAATTGCAGAACGTTGCCTTAAATAGATGATAGATTGCTGACTGAAGAGAGCCGAATGGTATCAGTAATTTCTTTGAAGTTATCCTCCAATATTGACACCAGATGTTAAAAAAAAACAGAATGCTTGCACTACATTCTGTCAGTTCAGAGCATAAAAGAAGTGTGCAGGATGTAGAGAGCAGGCATTGATTTGTGAAGTACTTCTAACTTTGCCCTGGACAGATTCCAGACCAGTCCTCAGCAATTTTTAATGCATCGAATCTTACACGCTGCCCTTTTTTCCCCAAAAAATGCTGGCAGCA
Organism: Gephyroberyx darwinii; assembly: GCA_900660455.1. NCBI lineage: Eukaryota > Metazoa > Chordata > Actinopteri > Trachichthyiformes > Trachichthyidae > Gephyroberyx > Gephyroberyx darwinii. The sequence continues at coordinate 916 of CABFOQ010031405.1, forward strand.
TGACCTTGGGGAAAGGTTGACAACGTGGTCCTCAAATCAATCCAATTTCTTTGATACAGGGCATATTTGTTAGTGGACTTTAAAAGGCAGTGTCATCGTAACTGAGCAGGGGTTGCAGGGGTAAGCTATGTGGAGAGAGATGATAGTTTCCGATTACTGCTGGGAGCCTCTGCCTTTGTTTGGAGCCACAGGGTGTCTCTCCTCATTGCCCTTGCAGTTCAGACTAGTGAGACGTGCACAGGGAAAGATGGCCTCAGGTAAAGACTCCAACATATCACTCATCACTGGGGACTGCAGAGAAGCACAACTACAGCAGTACTGTTAGCACTCCTAGACACCAATACCAGTCATCAAATGTGTTGGATTGAATGCCTTCCATTTCATACTGTTGGTAAGATGTATTCTTCATGATTAATGGCATTTTTTCGGCTAACAAACAAGCTGCTTTTTCATAGCGTACATTATCAGCTTGTGATGTTATTGGAAGGAAATTCCCTTTCAGTTCATTCCGATCTGAAAGAAATTTGTTAGTGGAATTCTCTTAAGCCTGGCACTTAAAAAGAAAATGAAGCCATCCATTGTCTTGGAGGTGTTTCGTGGTGATGGATAATTCCTGCCTGCTTCTCTCATTGCTCCTGCATGAAGACAGAGCTGTGTGCCTCTGAACTTTATATAAAATACATGATGAATGCAGGCGGGATGAAAGACAATGTGTTTCAGATGTCATCTACAAAGGCAAACAAGATAAATGTCATTGAATGTGCTATCATTGGGATGAAGCAGTTACAGTACTAGGTGCAGCGGAATTGGTGTGTATGAACATTGCTATTCACGCCAGCCAAATAAATGTCAATGTAAAAAGAGAATTAAAGATTTTCATTTCCCAGAGGCGGCGCTCTAATAAACTTGATCTCTCATTTTGTTTGCAATTTGTCCTCCTGTCAGGATTTGATCATTTGCCAGCCTCTGCATGTCACGTTAAACCATTTTATAGTGATTAAGGATGGGAGAATGCTTTCCCCTGTGGTATAATTCTCCAAAAAGAGATGTCAATTTGTTATTGTTATCTTTTTTTCTGCCCTTCATTTGGAGACTCAACCAGTCTTTCATCACACTGTTGCTTCAAACATGCCTTTTAAGAGCTGTGAGCAGGGGAAACGGTCCTTTATTTAGCTGCCACTGACACTGCTGAACTACACTGGGCTTTTGCTCATACACCCATTAAAGCACTAATTAAGATCATTGTGCCCTGAACCTTAACGGTGAGGAGATCTAATAAACGATCATTCAGAGGGGGTTGCCGCTCTAATCGCTGATAAGGACTTGATAAAGCCTGAGTCGGCTCCTCAGCGGGTTTTAGGGCTCTCCAGGGGGCAAGGCAGGCAGATTTTAACTCTGAAAAAGAGGTCTGGTTCTATACATGTTAATCACAGGAGGTGTAGTCAGTTAAGTAGCAACAAATGTTGGCTACAGGACAAAGGCTTAATTTTTCTTTTTCTTTTTCAAAACAACTGATTCATTGTACACTAAATTTCAATTAAACCACGCAGCAGTATTATAAGATTGAGAAATTTATAAATTGTAAAGAAAAAAGAAAAAAAAGGCCATGTTTGTGTTGCATATTCCAAAATAGAGGGAATCAATTAACAGCCTTCTCGCTGAGAATGACCTCTTCTCTTTTACTTGGCATCTCACATCGAAGTGTTTTCTTTCATGTTTCACTGAAGGATGTCGGTTTGCGATGATCTTTTGCCTGTGGATACAGTAATTACAGGCATATGTATTTTTTCTAACTCAATTGTGAATAAAGATGCTGGTTGTGATAAGGAAACAGATTGAATGTCAACTTGCTCCTAACCTGTAATATTTGCCAAGAAAGTGGTAATGTTGTTTTCCTCTAAGAGGCAGAGTTTGGCTGAAACGCAAAAGGAAGCGTTCCAGAAGAAGTATTCTTGGACAAGTTTCTCACACAGAGATATTTTATTTAAACTCTGCAGTGATTGCCTTTGAGCAAAGTAGTCATTTATAATTTCCAGTGACTTGGCAGGCAATGATTTGTTATGACGTTTTTAATTGTTGAATTTGTGTAGATAGTAAAATGTTACATTGCCATGGTTGATTTTAATGACCTGCCAACCATTTGCTCTACCTGCTATCTGTCAAAATGACATTGGTGTCTATTGGAAGAGAATCAAGTGAAGCATGTAATAATTTCACAGTCAAAACAATGCTGTATGTGCTAATTTTCCAATAAAGTTAAGGTTGCCTTATTTGCATCAGCTTTCTTACAGGAGAACATTTTCACAGTCATTGCAGTTGTATGAATTGGTATTGTTAAAAAGAATAGCCAATAATAAAAGGCTTAATTGATACTCATTTCACAGAGAGTCGCTTGTTGAAAGAATTTCTTGAGTTTAATCACCACCATTCAAGGGTTGTAATGAGGGAATTATGAAGAGTGAATTAACAAAAGCGCACAATTACGGCTTTTTGTAAGGAAGAATTTGAATTCTTAGAGCTGTACAGCTTCATAGTATGTTACAGGTTAACTCTGAAAGCAAGCTCATGGCAGGCCGGTTTGTCATTTATTTCCTAAAAAGCATGAGTAACTAAGAGTGAGTAAGTACTAGTGGCTAATTTTAGTCACTATTCTCCCAGTTACAAGTCACTATTGTAGTTTTACTAGTTAAAATATAATGTATATACTAGTTCTAATTTAATAGTTACTACTGACTCATTTGGTTTTTAGTGGTTACACTCACTTGACTAACACTTTTAATAATAACAATGCAATCAGTACTGGTACTTCTTTTATAGTTGTGTCTAATTGTGTCTAACTAGTGACTAATTTCATTTCTTACTATTCCCTTGAAGACACTAGTCACTAAAAGTAGGCACTAGTGCTTATTTTCTAGCCCCTAGTCACTATTCTGCCAGTTTAAAGACTCTAGTCACCAACAATTAGACACTAGTACTTATTTTTTAGAGCCTAGTCACTATTCTGTCAGTTTAAAGACACTAGTCAGTAAACATTAGGCACTAGTACGCATTTTTAGTCAGACAGACCCTATTTAATTGACCTGTGCTGGTCAGTTTGTGTCTGGCACGTAGAATAGTATTAAACACTCGATCAACACAACTGTAACAGGTGCTTTCTGACCGTCACGGCTGGGTGATTGTGTCTCATAATCGTCCACACTACAACGGGGGGCTGGTGTTTCCAAATTTATCCATTTGGGAGAGCGTTTACGAAAAGCTCCGTTTGGGGGAGTAAAAACACCGAGATAAAAACGGAGAGATAAGTATGCGTTTTCAAATTTACCCGGCTTAGTGTGGACATAGCCTAAGAGGAACCTTTTCGACGTATAGTAACTAGTAAAATTTAAAAAAAATCTACAATCATACTACACTCCTTCACATTCACCAGCTATCTACTGTCTCACCCAAAAAGTTATGCTAGTTCAATGTCACAACAAGTACAGCAAAGTCTCATTGACTGCAAATAATTGTACTGTTCTCATTACAGTGAAATGTGAAATGAGTTCAGCGAAGTGATGTTTTTCATACATGCTACAAGCCAGTAACAACAGAGACACAGAGTTTTTGGCAGGGGTGTTTTTATTGCCATTTCCATGACGGACCTTTGCCAATGAGCTCTTTGTTACACATGGCCGGGGAATTGGTGCACTGTAACCTGAGCTAACATGTCAGTGAAATTTAATAATTTGCCTCAAAGAGGTTATGTGAACTTTCCCAAGCAGCAAAGTGCAACTATTGGCAATGATGATTGATGGAAGAGGAATGGAGTATGCTGTGATGTCTCTTGTGCCATGTTTCCTGTAGTGGTGGGTCAACTTACTGTAAATGCTGTCAACTGCATCATACAGGCCAGTCAGTCAAAAGTGTGAGGTACTTGCACCATCAGTGTTTCAGCATTATGGTTTTGGATGTCCTTTTATAATTGATAGAAATGTGCTACAATCCAATTTGACACATCTTGGGTGTTACAAGCAGGCACACTTGTCTAGCTGTTTTAAAAAGGATTTAGAGTATTTTAATAAGGATAACACAAAACCACTCTCTAGTTTCATCACACAAATGAATATCTACTTCATGTCAGGTTACCTGGTTGCAATCTGTCTTTGAGTGAGACATGTGACTCCTATACCACCCACACTGGAGAGAATAACCATTTGTTTTTACCCGTGTAAACATATTTACCCACTGAGTTTCATTTGATGTCCTTGAGTCCACCGAACAGCAAAAATCCACGCTCAACAATCGCACCGGCTTTGGGTTTTCTGTTGCGGTGCGTACATGACCTGGTCTTTTATTTGAATAGCGTGTAGCATGAGCAGAATCACAATTGATGATTTCAATTTTCTTAACTGGGGAATAATTGACAAACTATAATTTATTATTAGCACATTTATCATGTAAGATGTGCAGTTAATCATTTCAAGAGGGAGGAGGATTCTCAAGCTTGATCTGCGGCATTAATTAAGCAAAGTCGTTATGCTACTAATTAGCTGATCCTAAAAGGATCTTGGTCTATTGTAATTTATTATCAAAGTGACAATCAGCTGCTTTCCTGAAAATGGAAAAATGCTCTTTCAATCAAACCTTGTTGTGTGCTTGTTTTCATTATGGAAACATCCCACACTTTTATCTCAGATACTTTTTACTATTTGTGTCACTACCTGACCTTCAATCAAGGCACGTTGTTCTGTATAAGAGGTTGTAGTTAAAGACAACTTAATGGAGTTTTTCTCCCCATCGGTGTCTTACAGTATTTTACATGAATGCTATTAGGTGTTGAGCATATGCCGGGCTGCAGGTTGTGCGCCTGTTGCCCTGTATTACAAGGACAGGAGTGTATTCAAATTGATAAGGCGGAGTGTCTTGTCTGCAGCTCAAATATTCTGTGAGCCATAGTTAGATTAGCAGGGGGCCTCATTAAACTACTTTTGTAGTTTTTTTTCCTCATGTCTGCTTAAACTCCTAACCTCTTTTTCTCAATAAGAGGTCTGTCAGCCTCCTCGTGTTCCTTTCATCCACATGTCAGTCTTTTGTCTCCTACACCTTTTTGAAGGTTTATGTCGGCACCAGAAACCTTGGATTGTTTGAAGATTGTGTGTGTGATTTAGTTTGTTCTGACATAAGTTGCTGATTTAATGTCATTCTACACCTCAAGACTTGGTCATCTGGTAGATTTTTGTTTCTTTTCTTCTCTCCTCCTTTTAACTGGAAGTTTCTTTGAAGTGCATATGCTACTGATAATTAAAGCAATATAATCCACTGAAGATATTAAAGAGAGCCTCATTTAATGGATCCATTTTGAATTGAAATAACATAACTGTTCTTGCATTGTGAGTTTTTCATCATAGATATCTCAAGATTCAGAGTATTCAACTCTTCTGCTGCTATACATGAATGCATTTATCCTAAGCTATTGCAGGACATTGGACTATATATTTTTTTTAATGTGCCAATTAATGTTAACATGACACATTCAACATCTACTTGACCTAGGCACTGAAAAGAAAATATACATGTCATTGTGTTTTCCACTCATCTCTATAATTTTCACATAGACATTAGTTTAATGCATGCAGCATGATGTGAGCTTCAAAGTCTTTGTGGCTCATAGTTTCATATACAGTCAAAACTCTATTCTCTTGACGGATAACTTTTTCAATGTGATGCCATAATTCAGCAAAGCAAACTGAGCAGTGTGTTTTTTTATTTATAGAAATGGCTTCCTTGTTCTATTAAGGCAAAAACTTTTTCTTTGAGTTCCCGGATTGACTGGTTTCGAGTTCCTCAGCAGGAACAATGCTGTTTGTGTTGGAAGTGATAGTCATTATCTTCTGTTTTAAACACACTATGTAGCCACCCAAAACCCAACCTGTGCTTTTTGGAGTCTAGCTCACATGACCAAGCATCACCTGACTTTTTACTAAAGGCCATGTGATGCTTAGTCACATGAGTCACAAATGATGACAAAGCCACACAGAGTACAATAACCTATGAATAATGTAATATCAAGATGCTATTAAGGAAAAGTGAAAAACACGCGTGTTCTACTTTAATTAGCAGTCTTTCTTCCTGTGTTTGTCCCTACTGAAGGTGAGAAGGTGACCATGTTCCCTGTTCTGGACATCGACCAGAATGATATTGTGGACACGAACGGAGCAGGAGATGCCTTCGTGGGAGGTACAGCATGATCCAAACTTGGACAAATTATTCTCTACACAGCTTGATTTCTATGTCCATTCCCAATTAACCTTTGATACGGGCCACCTATGTGACATAGTAATGTCTCTAGATTATATGAGCATGACATTTACCCTGCTGTTTTTTCTCTGTATGAATTGATCAAAGCACCATAAAAAAATAGAAATCATTTGAATCCTGATGAAACAGGGTTGTCCTTATTCCAAATGTCATTAGTACCTCAGTCATGTGAACTGTGACTATTCCCCTAACTATTTCTGAGATAATTAACGGTTAGTGGTTGACCTGCTCCTCTGTCCACCCAGGGTTCCTCTCTGAGTTGGTCCAGGAAATAGCGTTGGAGGAGTGTATCCGGGCTGGACACTATGCCGCTAACATCATCATCAGACGAGTCGGATGCACCTTCCCAGAGAAGCCAGACTTTCATTGATGCACCCGAGCACTGTCTTTTCCCAAGATACTTGTATATGTATGCCTCAAGATTTTGTGTAAATTTTTTATATTTACAATGACTCCATGGGAGTAAAGTGGTGTTGCAGCTTGAATATTTTCATAAACTTCAAACAGCAACTCAAATGTTTAAATACATGTTAAACAATGCAGCAGCTTTGTTTTGTATGTTGAAATATTATGGTTTTATTTAACACTCAACCGCAAAAGACATTTTGGATTTGGCATCACTATTGATCATTTTCAGTTACCAATAATTGACCATTTTAGGACAAAATGAGGGGGGGGGGGATTCTGGTGTTAATTACAGAAATAAAATATACATCATCAAGCTCATTCTACCAAGATACTACCCAATTGTTTCCAAAACTACTGACATGGAAGATTAGATCAAAAGTTTTACAAGTAAAATAATTATCTTTACATACGCATGCAGCAAATATAAAAACACGTTATAACACGTGGGGTTGTGTCTTCCCCCATCATGTAATCAATGAGAGGCTCCATCTCTGCTAATCATTTTTGATCCTGCCCACATGATGGACAACTTAACCCCCTTCGTTAGCAGGAGGCGGTCCAGGACCAACCTGGTGTCCTGGTTCCGCTCAGTCGTTTCTATTGGTGCTTGGCTGGGTCCTAACTGGATGCTCAGAGTCTGGATCTCCATTGCATGGCTACAGGAGGTCATTTTTCTCCGTTAAGGGATTAGCGGTTGCTCTTCATGGTGATCATTAGAGGGACCTGAAAATTAGGCTGATCCTTGGTACCCAGCTGTGCTGTCACTGGGGGTTGGAGACAAGGATCTGAGGCAGGCCCTGCCCCTCCCCCTCCCCCAGCACAGCCCAACAGAAGTGTTGGGCAGTGTGTCTCATGTCCTCAGAAGAACAATTTACCAGTCTCATTTGTTCTACAAAGAAATGTGAAATCAACTATTGCATTTTATGCTACCATGGAAAACAACCTGTTAGATAATATTTTTTTTAATGTTTTTTTTTTTAAGCACTATTAAATGTCAGGGGGAATCCATTGTCACACTCCCTGAACAATGACTGTGTTTCCAGCAATGAGGCGTAGTTTATGCATTGATGCTAATCGGGGGCATCTAGGTGAAAACGTTCTCCAGCCAAAATGTTATTAACAACTTTGAGACACTTTTCTTTTTTCATCAGCATTTTTAAGGTTTCACACAGATGCGCTTTGAAAAGGACCACATTTCTGATTGGGCAAGATCACACTCCATGGCAGCTGGTTCATTTGCTTCTCAAGATGACAGATGGCAAAACACAAACACAAAAAGAGGGAGCCATGATTAAGTAATGAGAATGCTTACCACAATAAGGAAACTACTAAACATACTTTTCTCACTTTTCCTAGTAAACTTTGCTTTACTCAATGAATGCAAGAGCTGGAAAAATAAACAATAAAACCAAGACATTTCAATTTCAATTTTTAACAGTTAGAATTGTCCCATTCTTCCAATCTACTTTTTCTTTTGTCATTTGAGGAGCCCAAACGTTTTGCCCAAATGTTTACTGCCAGTCTCATTGTATAGAAATCTGTCTTATCTATGAAGATTCTGGACAATGTACTGTTGACAGTTTTGAAGTAGGGAGGGAAAAGCTTGACTCTCTGGTATTTGCCTACAAATGTGGGTTCATGACCAGAATTTCTTCATCGAATGCAGGCAAAGGAGTAACTGGGGCCCCGGCCAGTGTTTTGCCCCACAGATGGGCAGCAGTGTTTGTGAACACCAGTGTGGCAGTTGGCAGGTATTGAGTAGGGGGATGGGCAGATTGCAATGGCACATGCTCCAATTCAAATTATCCCTGGACCCATGCAGCAGTGGAGGACCTGCTGGGGCCCAGGGTGGCATTCATTATAACCAGACACAAGCATGTTTGGCCAGTGCCTCTATCATGACACAGATCCTCACCTCATCAGATCACTACACTCTTGTCACTCGCTACCCGTATTACATAAACACATATTACAACAGCGCCTAAATAAAATAACCATTCATTTGTATACATTTCTCACAAACGCTATAAGTTCCAAGATGAAAATAAACATAACTAGGTGTACGGCAAGACAAAAATAAATGATTAAAAAAAACTGCAAATGAGGCAAAGGCATACAGCCCGTAGATAGAAAACACCAACAAGGTCATCAAGGTAATAAACAGAGTATCTCATGGAGCTGGGACATAATGAGAGCATGACAAGACTACTAAACAAAAATGAGTTTAGTGGATTGAAATGCAAATTTAAATTGAATTACACTTAAAATATGTCAGTGTCTTATAGAAGTTAAATGGTTTTCATTAGGGATCTCTTCAAAGTTGGTTATACAGTACAGTATGTGCTTATAATCCTATGGGAAGTTGTCAATTATCTCGCAGATTACACATGTATTGCTGCATCTGTCACTTTTAATAATGCTAAACACGCCATGAAAGAGAAGGTAGCACACACCTTAAGATTGGAAATTAAAGGGTTGATACTATTGAAAACTCCTTCCTTGGGCATGATCAGTTAATTAGTGGATTATGTTGTTAGTGTATCATATCCCATATTGCCTAGGGTACAGAGGTACAGTCACATCAGCTGGTGCTAATTTTTTTTTTAAAGTGATGATTTATGTGTTGATATCAAAATCAAAAACCTGTCCACAAATTCTTGTAGTGGGTTTATCCAGTGCTATGCTGGAGTGGGGCTGTGTGCTCATGTCAAGTTAAAATTGTCCATAGAAGGAATAAATGATAATACCCAGCCTGTGTGCAATATTAGTCTGTTGTGACATTAAAAATGCGTGGCATGTTAATGACCGCGACTAATCCTAAAACAGTAAGTGTAAAACGTCCTCATCGCTGAACGTGTTGATGAAGGGGAGAAAAAAGTGAAATTGACAGTATCATTGTAGGAGCGCACTAAAGGGGCGACGGTCCGCTCCACTACACTGAAGTAGGGATGTCTACAGTGGAAGAAGAAGAAGGGGGAGGGTACCACTTTGTCACAGGCTGCTATGTAGATTAACCTTTCAATTAGTTGTTATCAGGTCCTCTCTATGTCTCGGCGCGAGCTTTTCAGCCTTCGTTTAAGAGAGCAAATACCACGAAATCGCTTGGATATGTCGCTGCATGTTTATCCTTCGACGTTTCAATCATCCCGATAATGAAGAGGAGTATCCGAGGGGGGGAAAAACTTGAAGAGGTAAACTACCAGCAAATATTTACGGTAGCCTGTGCCCTCTTTTTTTTTTTCTTCTTCCACACTAGTTATATGTTCATCCTTGCATGAAACTTGGCGTAATTTGCTTTGCCTCCTCGCCCACGGCAGCGGTAGGTACATCTAGCAAACCGATGTAAATTCAAGGAGGCTGTGTATTTTCCTAATATAATATGGAAAACGCGAATGGAGAGGCTGAGAAATGGGAGCAAAAGAAACTAGCGATACATAATTGAGGAGCAGTGATGAAGGAGCTACTCTCCCAATACTCGTGTAACTTCTATTTCCCCCAGAACATCTTTTTCTCCAGGGCTCATTATTTTTCTCATCGGAAATATTTGATAGTTAACAGTGATAAAGAGGTCATGCTATCATGTTGCCTAGTCTAACACAGGACGTTAATAAATTCTCTGGCAGGCGTTGAGTGTACAGAAAACCTACTTTTTGCTTCATGGGGGGTTTATTTATTTATCGTTTTAATGTCACATAGTTTAAATGTTAATAATTGTGAGAATAACATGTCTTGTCGGTGCTGGGGAAAATAATGAAAGGCAAGAAGATACGAGATAAAGGGGCAAGGCGATAGCTTGCACACATTTTAGCCTGCAGTAGTCTATTTAATCCCAAGAATATGCTACCTGGTAAAAACCTTGCCGCTTTAAATCAATGGTCGATGCTTTGCAGGTTTTATGCAAACAAATGATGGATTTAACAAACAGCCAATTAAAGTCTAAAATGATCCAAATCACTTTCAAGTGTAACCAACTGTTTCAAGGAGGAATCTAAGTAAAGGTGGGCTGGTGTCAAACGCTTTGTAAATAACATTAATTTTTTAACAGTTTTAATTAGTATTACGGTGATTATCTCTGCCATAGTGTATAACATAACTTGATGATAATCTCTCACGGCGTTAGATCTGTAAGTCCAAAAATCATGAGCGGTAAAGTTAAACGATATCAATTCATTACACAAGGCACCTTAAGAGGCGGGTCAATTGAGTGAAGTGACAGATCATACAGCCAGTGCCGTGCCTTGTAGAGTGAGCTCATACATAAAGATTGACATGTGCTTTATCAAACCAGAAATCGGATCTCGTCTTTACAGCCAATATTGAAGTTGCTAGGGAGGGCACATTAGTGTAGGTAAGGTTTAATGAGACTCCATTGGATTGTAATCAGCGTCATGTCGGATTCATGTAAACTACAACATTGTAACAAAATGGCGACTGTTTAGGTGACATCAGTTATGCTGGCAACATTGACATTATCTACTCAACTCAACGGAGACAACTCTAGGTTTGTTACACAGTTATTATCGGTTTCTTCATTCGTTAGGCTGGGTAATGATTTGCAGACGTACCATAAACATCCAATTGCAGCTGTCAGGAAGTGAGCATTGATTATGTGCAACTATCGTTAAAGCTCGCGCTGATCAGTTTGTCGTTGCAGATGTCGAGCTGTCAAAGTCGCGTGCGGACAACTAACGGTTAAACTTTACAGTTGATCTCCTCTACTATTAATGAATTTCTCCACATTAGACTGTGCGAGATTAGACTGACACATTGGAAATACGGCGTTGCGGAATAAGCGTTAAGATTTTTCTTTCGGAAAAAATAAATCTGAAACCGAAAATAAAGATGGGTTTTTTTATATTCGTCTTTCGAGTAGGCGGTTTACAGTTTCAAAAGCTTAGTAGAAGTTGCTGGCTAGCTGTTACAGTTAGTAGCCTAACTTAGCAAATCAGTCTATTTGAAATTGACATCAGCATGTTTGGTTTGTGGATTATGGTATCAGACTATGGATTAAGTGACTCTAATTTCCTTAGCAGACAAGTCAGTTCCTGTATTTGTTGTTATCCATCTGTTTCTCGTGTTTTAGCACATACTAAAAGTTCTGGATTCCTCTGGCCTAGCCTTTTATTTCCCATGTACTGTAGGTTGCAGCCTAGGGGAAAGTAACCCAGGATTCCCAGTTTGTCAATTACCCATATAGTAAGCAAATTAAATCAAATTAACATGTAGTCACTGGTGAAATTGTGAGATGCTGGCAATCATGTGTTATACTTATTTGACCAAATTGTGTTTTTCCTTTAGATTTGAACTGGAACTTCAATAAATAATGCTCCAGGTCAATTGATAACTTTACCGTTGTGGAATTTACTAGTGCCATCTTTTCATCAAGTTCCACGTGAGATACCCAGGATTGAGAAGAATATCTGGATGCTGGGGTGGAACATAACTTTTTGACCTTATCAAAGATGTGGATGTACCAAATGTTTAGCAGCAGAAAGGGGGAATCTGTATGGATCACTTTTTCGTGAATCTAATTATTCAACCATGGTAAAACTTGCAAACCCTCTGTACACGGAGTGGATTCTTGAAGCAATACAGAAGATCAAACGGCAAAAGCAGAGGCCCTCTGAGGAGAGAATTTGTCATGCAGTGGCAACATCACATGGACTGGACAAGCGGACCGTTCTTGAGCAATTGGAATTAAGTGTTCATGATGGCTCTATTCTCAAGGTTACAAATAAGGGGAGTGCATCATACAAGGACCCAGGAAATCCTGGGAGAGTTGGATCACTCCCACCTGCAAAACTCTCTGTGCCATCAAAGGGATCTATATGGAATTCAAGTGATCTGCGCCATATTGATTGGAATAAAATTATCAAGCGGGCCATTGAAGGCCTGGACGATACCCATGGCTCCTCACTGAAAAACATTGAGAGGTATCTGAGGAACCAGGATGACCTATCAAACATTGTTGATAACCCTGCCTTCCGGCAGAGGTTACGGCTGGCAGCCAAGCGGTCTGTTAACAACTGCAGGTTGCTAAAGAATGGTCCACGGTATAGGCTCAACCACGGAAATATGGAGGGGAGGGGCTCCAGGTGTCCCAGTGCTTCCCCCTTGGTCCTGTCATCAGTGACACTTCTCCCACATGAGAGAGACCAGGTACACTCACCATGGCCTCTGCACTCTCACTCCATGACCTCTTGCTAATTTCCACTTCATCTTAGTTTTCACTGCGGCTTATGCTGATCATCAGTCTGAAAAATCTGAAAACCATGCTTACAGTGTGTGGTAGGCTTCCAACAGGTTATGTAACTCTGGCCTAATGACGTTAGGGGATGTGACTGGCTGTTGGCTGTCTTGTGAGTTGCATAGCCTTAATGAGCAAAAACATGGATATTTTATTGGTAACTTAAACATAATCTTTTATGAGGGCAAGTGGGAAAACCAGTTCCTGCTTAAGAGTGATCCAGTAGGTCAGTAACATGTAAGGTAGGACAGTGTTTGAGACCACACACAGCCATTGTGATCTTTGTGTTTCCTGAGATGCCCAAGAGAGGCAATAAAGGAGCACATAAACAAACTTTCAGGCTGCTTGGTTTCCGCTGACATTGGCACCTAAGGGGTGCATTTCAGTTTGCAGAGATTGTGTCTATCACTGGCACTCACCAGTAACACACACTGCAGATGAATGTCTCTAAAATGACAGCAGTTTTGCACTTGCTTGACAATTTGAAAACACTATCAAGGGCAGGATAGTGTTGGATGTGAAATTGTTTTCTCTCTATAGTCATAAAATGCAGTGCAGAGTCATCTAGATAGTTGGTTGTGAATCTATTTTTTTTTTTGCAGATCATATTTCAAAGCTTCTAAAGGAAAAAAAGTGTGGTCTAATAGATGGTGTTAAAGTTCTGCATCTCAAATGGTGAACAGCATCAGGCTACAGAGACATCACTCTGCTACCCAACAGTTTCACAGTGAATAATCAGGAAATGACACCCTGATACTGCAGCCACAACTGTGACTGTGTCTGTGGTCAGGCCAAAAGTGAAACTGAGAACTGTTTAGAGACACAGTGTCCTGCAATGGTTTTCATAGCTGAAGTAGGCCCACTGTTTTCCATTTGGAACATTTCAACCTATTGCTCCCGGCTTGATGACATCACCTAGCCTAGTTCAGGTTTACCATTCACTTCAAAGGATGAGACATCTCTCCCTGCACAGTTCTTGAAGCACAACCAGTGTGTGTGTGTGTGTGTGTGTGTGTGCGGTGAGAATAAGAGATACTTGGAGGAGGAAAAAAGAGCAGTCTTGATTTAGAGTTTATTAGATTCTGAAGAGACTCTGGCAGGAACAAAGGCAAGGAATGAGACTTTTTTTTCCCCCGCTGTGTTATGCAACCACTTGAGCTCTCTCTCTACTAGCAGTGTTCTAATAGGACCCCACCCCCTCACTCAGGACAGCCTGCTCATTTGAAGCAGCATAATTTCCTGTAATGTACTTAATTTGGAATCCCCAAGTAAATCAGTAACATCTCTTCAGCTGTGCTTGTTCCTCTATTTTCATATTATGATTTTATTAAATCAATGAGCACTTTGAGCAATTCAAACTGCTATAGGTTTAATCACCAGGCTGAACCATATTCCTAATGGAAATACATTTTCCAGTGGCTTCTGGATTAAACTATAGAGTAGTCAGTGGAGACCTGTATTATAAAACTTGCCTATCAACTGTGGGCATTTTATCTGCAGTATGCACACACAGCACATGCTAGCAGTGATGTCAGCTTAAGTTCAAACTCTATAAAAATGTGCTCTCCTGTATCTGTAATTCTGTACACACTGTAGAAATCAGCTAACATATTTATGATTTTTGTTTACCCTAAATAACACAGTTGTCCAACAATGTGCAGTAGGCTCACAGGAAAGTTGTTTCTTCGTTGATTGAAAACGTAATATTAAAGATGACAAACGTGCTGTTTCATGTCATTTCATGTCAAAGTCATGTTGTATGACTTTCACAATCACAATAGCAAGGCCTTGTTTTTCACTGCTTTGTTTTTCAGCAGTGCATTACTAGAATATCTGGATTCATTTAAACAGCAAGGCCTTTCACATAAAATTGTCTTTTTGTATAGACTAGTGACAACATGGAATGGCTTGTGATCAAGAACAAAAGCTATGTGTCTGTGTCTATGCACAGACAGAAAGCTCTGTAGAGAATGTGATTTGGACTTTGATGAGCCCTGTTTGACAGACTTTCTCCAGTCAGTTCAAGAAAACATAGGGTGTAAGTACATTTGCACATGAGTATGTCTGTTCGGTGAGATTGTTTCCAGTTGTAGGGCTGACTAGCTTCTGTCTAAGCAGATGTGTTTTCATTTTTATAACACCATAACCTCACTTGAGACCGTATGAAAATCACTGACTACCGTTGAGACACACCATTGTATCCTACAGGTTTAGCCACCCCACAGACTAGCATATAGGTGTTGTTTTTATGTCAGGGCAAGTTTATATTCATGGCTCTGTGAGCAGCAATCTGCTTCTAATGCCAGGGCCCACTTTCAAATATTGACCTGGCAGGTTGGAAAATAGAGTAATCATTGATGTGGCAGTAAACTGCTTTCCCTTGCCGTATCAATCAATTGACACAACAGCCAGGAACAATGACCAAATTCCCTCTGTATCTTTGCTGTATTTCCCCCCGGGTTTCATTTGGATGATATGACAGGTTGAAGGGATGGCCTTGTCATGTGCATGTTCTCCCTCCTTGCATCTGCAGGTCAGGAGGAGGTCAGGACCAATAGAGATTTGGAGGTCAAACATTTGTTTGAGGTCAGGATGTTGATCTGCCTCATAGAAGCTAGGAACTAATTATGGGCATCCCCAGAGTGCCCTTCGAAGCCCCAGTCAATTGATGAAGCCTTAGTGCGTAACTTGATGATGAGGTGGGTTATTTATGGTCACACCCTGTGAGTGTTATTTTCCGTTAAGAACCTCCTCTCAGTGAAGGAAGTAGCAGTTTATTTGACACCCCAAAGGAAGCTTGTGAATGTAACATTATGTTTAAAGGTCCTTCATATGAAAGACATTTGGTTCAGTCTAAATTTAGTCTTGTGATGATTTCAGGTCAGGCTTTGACTGGCTAGTATATAACGAGATGACAGTAAACCTCCCATGAAGTCTTGCCCACTGTTTCCTTTCTGAAGTCTGCCTGTCTTAGTTCTACGTGATCAATGAGGAAATCCTCTTAAACCTTGAGCTCATATTTTACTACTTCTGAACTTAACTCTAAGCCCTTAAATGAGTGTTTGTTCTGGGACATGCAGCATCTACAATGGATCGTTGCGGCAACAATGAGAGCATGTATTATTATTGAGGTAATTTGATTACATGCTGGTTAATCCTTTCAGACTGTAGTACAAGCTTTAAGAATTGGATTAAGCCCTTTAACTATGATTACTAAGATCACTTACCCATTCAGATTTAATGGATAAAGGACGAGGATCTCATATGCATCATACCTCTGTGGATGAGATTTTTGGATTTTGGACTGTAAGAATTCAAATCAAGGATGATCTTTTCATTTTCTTAGCCAGATTTCTTGTGCATCTAGCTTATCTATTTGTCTCTGATTCATTACATCCATACAAAGGTTTTGTCTTCTGCCTCAGTCCCTTAACCCAACAGTATGCCTACAGTAATCTCAAATCCATGGTTAACTAACAAGAGAAAATGGCCCACAACAAACAGGCTCTACATGCCTGTGCCCATTTCTATGTTTTAAACAGTTTCTCTCTGTTTGTGTTCCCGCCCAGCTCCGGGTTGACCCTATCCCAATATGCAGTTTCTGTCTGGGAACAAAAGAGTCAAATCGGGACAAGCGGCCAGAAGAGCTGCTGTCCTGTGCAGATTGTGGGAGCAGTGGTAAGTTACCTTGTGCATCGCTTCAGTTAATACAATGACAGGGAAGTTCTCATAAGCCCAGGCCTCTACACAACAATGTACTGTGGTCTTGACAAAGTTATGTTATGTTCAGGCAGTGAAGCCCTATGTTGTTACAAGGTCAGTCTGCAAAGAGTGAATGTATGGTTAAACACAGTGAGGCATGATACTTTTAGAATAGTAGCAGCAATTCTCAGCATTGATGGGGCAGATGCCATATTCTTGCTCCATATTTTGCACTTGGAGTGAATTCTTTCCCTTGAAGGGATTTATTGGAAGAACAATGTTGAAATTGAGTTGTTGAGGGGATCCAAATTGCTTGCAACCCATAATGGGCTAAAGAAGGGCAGATGCTCCATAAGTGGCCATTAGAATTTGAAATCACCCAAGTCATTTTCTCTCAATTCAGATTGCACTAGCTTCTTATGGAGCACACTAGCCAGAGTGGATCAAAGATCAACCATTTTCCACTGCAGATTGGTGGCATTTCCTTTACTGTTCTTTTGTTCCAGACAAAATTGCTAACTCTCCATAAAATTACCTCTCCTAAGGAGTCATTTGTGTTTGAACAATTATTTTAAATGCCGTAAGGAATTGTTCTCCCGGTGACATTTTTATAGCTCAAATTTGACTAAGTAGCGTTGAGGTGGTTTTCATTAACCGCTCATAGTGTACACAAATTGTGCTCTCACTGTAAAACAGCTGTTTTACAACCATGAGAGGGAGCCGGGTGAGGGAGAAGGCAAGCTTTTACATGACTTTCATGGATCGGCCTCCATTAGAATGAGTGCTGCTACTGTTTCTGCCTCATTAAGATCAAATTATCTGTAATTAGTGGCTCAGATGTTTGATCATACTGTTTTTAGACACAGCTTGTGGGGAAAAAAGAGTTGCGGACATACAGGCCCACCATTGTTGATGATGCAATATGTTAATATTTAACCTTCTTGTGTGAATAATGTCTCCAGCTCTGTGGCACTGACAGTCAAAGATGGTAGAAATGTGTAATGCTAATATGCCTTTTTAATTACTTCTGAAGGGCATCCATCATGTCTGAAGTTTTCCCCTGAGTTAACCTCAAATGTGAAGAGATTACGTTGGCAATGTATTGAATGCAAAACCTGCAGCTCCTGTCGAATACAGGGGAAAAATGCTGTAAGTACTAGCCTATATTGCATAGTTCTTAAAAAAAAACATTTTTCAGTATTTTCAGGCTTGAAAGTAGTTCCACTTGTGTGTATCCCCAAGGATTTGTTGGTATTCCCTAAGATTTGTAAACCCTCTCCTGTGCACAAATTGGCTTATTTTTCCTGAAGACCTTCAATGACAGAGGGTGTTACATGTATGCAACAGGGACATCCCTAACACATGACTCCTGTTCCCTTTCAGGATGAGATGCTGTTCTGCGATTCATGTGATCGGGGCTTTCACATGGAATGCTGTGACCCACCGCTTTCAAGAATGCCAAAAGGTGAGGTGTTTACACTGTCTGGCTTCTAGGTTCCCCCTTTCTCCTGTCAATTCAAAGACTTTTCTTTATAGAAGGCCTTTTGGGGCTGTCACTCAGCACAGTGAGGCAGCAATGGCTTATTAGGAGCTTTGCATGCATATCAAATTATTCTAGCATCCCTGGGGAGATTTGCTATCTCTGGATTACAGTACCGGCCCTACAGCTAGGCTTGTAATGATTGTGCATGTAGTAGGACATTTGGCAGGCAATTCATAAAGTCACATAGCTTTGCTCGAAACAAGCTGACACGAAGTCTATTTCAGTGGACAGTGAATTGACCCAATGTTTTTCTTATGGATTTTCCTTTTGTGCTGAGTAATTGATTGTCATTGTGAGTAGGAGGAATTCTCGCCAGCTCATGGTAGAAAGGAAATGTTTCAAATGAATGTATGTCCTCTGAATTGATGAACCCACCTCAGCAATGCTCTCTGTATTTGGACACCCTCCAGGAACCTGGATCTGCCAAGTCTGCAGGCCAAAGGAGAACGGAAAGAAATTGCTGCACAAGAAAGCCGATCAGATCAAACGTCGATATGCAAAGCCTATTGGAAGGCCCAGAAATAAGCTCAAACAAAGAATGTACGTTTGCAATGATCTAAGAGTATTGTAGTTTCTTTTGGCTAAAGAACAATTAGTGTAGTGTGAACCTCCTTGTTGTTTTCCAGTGCATCCACACCAGCTATTTCACCTTATGTCTTATGAATGTTTACTTTATATCTCCTTTTGTGAATTAAAATTTGGTTTGCATCTCCTCACAGGTCTGAAACCAGTGGTGACGGCTCCATGGTAGCACTTGGAGGAAGGGGGTCACCTGGTAGGGGTCAAAAGATTACCGTCTGTTCCACA
>CABFOQ010031409.1:0-13570 GCA_900660455.1 Gephyroberyx darwinii
CCCCCCCCAGTCCCCCAGACCCTCCAGGAAAAGCTAGGACTGAGGAATGCTCATGGAGGGTGGACTTACTAAGTGGACAGAGGGAGACAGGATCCTATTTCTCCCTGTCAGCAAGTAAACCAACCCTCCATTCATTGGGACAGCATCCACAGGGTGATAGTGTGGTCTCATCAGTGAGAGCATTACAAGATCCTCCTACCTCTGGGACTGTAAAACAAAAGACAGATAGACCAGTATGGTCCAACTGCAATGACATGATCCGATGTAACCATGGAAACCAAATACAGTCCAGTTTGCTCCTGTGGCCAGACAGCCACTCCAAATACTGAGACCACAATCTGGAAAAAAAGAAATCCCAGGAATATACCACTGGGGTCCCCAGTCTTCCATCAGTCCCAACATGAGAACTATTTATGTTTCTGCACAGACTGGTGGCAAAAGTTGACTTTTGAGCCCTGCCCACGCCCCTGGTGTTTTTACACAAAACACAAGATGGGATTGAAAATTTTTTAAAAGGAATTAACAACAGCTCTGGAATGTTATCCACGCACATCCTCGGACAGGATATGGTTGTCACGGCACGCGGCATGCACTGACCTCTCAGAGCTGCGGAGGTGAACATGCTGCGGGCGACAGATAATACCTACCAGCCTCAGTACACAGACCCACACTTCTGGTTTGGGATAACAGCCACACTAACTAACTGCTATCATAGGAATGCAGGGACTGTCCTCTCTACCACAGTAGCCTGATTTTGAGTTTACAGTTAAATAAAATGTTCTATCCTTCTCATACAGTGATACAGAGGTTGAGAAAAGCCTGAAACAAAAGTGTGAATGTTTTGGAGAAAAAAAAGGCATGACAGCAGCTAATGACCATTGTTTTTATTCACCAAAAAACTTTCTCATCAAAATAGTTTCGTCGGGCCTCTGAAACCTAAAACCTTTGTTTCCAAAACTGCCCATCCATCTCATTAGTGGAAGATAGGCTGGAAACACCAGCTGCTCTGAGAGGCTAGAACAGCTAGCTGCTCGCCTCTCTCTGTCAGAACCAGCAACTGGGCCGCAACAGCAGATGTCCATGGACTGAATCCAACTGCCTCTTGACATGAGACTGTGGTGTGGGGAGAGGCTGTAAAAGGATATCTAAATGTATTTCCCTCAAAAATCTGGCCCCGTACTATGATTTAGATTAAGAAGCCGCAGTGGAGGAGGGAGAGACAGATTGAGAAATTATGGGAAGAGCCTGATAGTCTTCCTGATATGGTTCAACTCTGCATTTTTCATCCTTTCCAAAAGAAAACAAAAAACCTGCACACAAAGCAAGGCCTCTTATAAGCTCACATGCTGCACATACACACACGTACATTTGTGAATGTGAATGTGGAGCCCCAAAGCAGTACCTTCAAGAACAGCAAAAGAGTGCAATCTTGTGTTTTCAATTAGGCAGTATAAAGCATGGCTCCACCGACATGCCTCTTACTGAACATTAATTACCAGGAGCAATTACTCTGGCAGTCAAAGGGCCTCAGCCCAGGCTCATTAACTGCTTTTATCCCCCAGGGTAAACAGTACACCGCCATAAAGACAGCCTTGCCGTCTCCTTCGACATACACGCTGTATTATACGCCCATTGCGGCCTATTGGGGTTTGCTGTGACATCACCACGAACTGGGATCTGTCAAAGTGTGGAGGATCACTGACTTGTTGCTGAGGCTTCGGTACTGAGCCAAAAAAAATGCTGGGATGACACAAGAGGTAGTGTGCACTTCCAAGTTAATGTTTTGGAATTTACACTAATCTGGGGTTGCTCATGAGTTTAACATCGGGCGAGTTCAATCTGAGCAGTGATACGGGCAGCGTCTTGGTCTCGGTGCTGCTCGCCCTGCCAAGTTTCCTGTGTAGGATGAAAATGAGGGAGAAACAAGAGGAGAGGGCTTTTTCTCCCATGTGCTGTTTAAGCCCAACAGCTGTAAAATTGCAGCAGGGTGCCAGGGGAACAAGGAACAATAAGCTCACCAGAACAGCAGTAATTGGAAAAGGAAGATTTGAATGCTAGCTCAGCGTCTGCTATTCATTAGGACTGTTTCGCTAGGTAAATATTGTTGCTAGACAATCAATTTCTCCTTGCCAACTTCTTTCCCTGGATGATCATTTTGGTAGCGGTGACAGGGGTTTTGTTTTCTTATCATTAATGTGTTTTTGTCTGAATGGAGTTGATGGGCTCCGAAATGGAGATAATTCATAAAAAGAAAAATAATTAAGGACGTCTTCTCTTTGTTCTGGTGAGTGCGCTGATGAAGTCTAGCAGATGAGGTCATAGCATGGACACTGATGAGGAGTTGTGCTTGTTAGATTGTTTCAGTGATTTCAGCTTTATCCCGACTTGCCTCTCTCGCTTTTACGAAATCACTGAGGCAAATGGCAGCTTGATGGAATACAGCCTCCAGGTTTAATTACTTTGCGAGCTCTCGTGGTTCTTCAGCCATGACTTTGGGCCCAAGAGGACACACACCCTGGCCTGACATAAGACCGCTATCTGCCAAGGCTTATGTAAAAGACCCACACCCTCCAGCGGATGACGTGAATCAAACTTTACCATCACAACTTGGGACTGAAAGAATGCTGGTCAGTAGCTGAAGGCCATGAGAAAGAGAGTGGCAATATTCTGCCCATGTTGACATTGGCAGAGGAAGCTGCTGTCTGGAGAAGAAAGCGTTGCGCTTTCAGGAGTTATGGATTCTGATCGCTACTCTCTCTCAGCCTCTCATTCCTCTTTCCTTTCTGTCCATTAGGTTTCTATCATGACACATTTTCACACTTTTTTTTCACATTTTCAAAAGAATTGTGAGGCCTCTGAGAGTTCGTGTGTCATGCGTTCATGTGCTGTGTGCCTCCTTTGTGTTTGGATTCATTCGAACTTTGCGGTTTATGCCTTCCTGAATGACTGAGCTGTGTCAGGGAAGGCTATCAAAGTGCCAGTCAAGTGCTTGTTATATAAAGGATGAATTCTGAGCCATGGCATTGATGGGTCATACACACACACACACACACACACACACACACACACACGCAAAAGAACACATATACACCCTGATTTTTTAATCTAGGATCAACATAACAGCCTTCTTCACCCAATTGTGGGTAAATGTGGTATACTCTAATAGCAATTATGATAGCTAATTCTAACACACCATAGGCCCTGATGTGGAAACAGAAACAGCCATTGTTGATGACAAGCTGAGCTGTGAAATAAAAGATGTTTTTCCCTTTCTCTAAAGCAGATCTAAAGGTCGGGTTTTCCCCCAAAGCCTTGAGAGAAAGACGGCTTGTAGCGTACTCCAAGAGGCGCTGAGTGACATCATCCAACATTGCAGACCATGCCCATTTCAGAGCTACATATTTGTCAGCCTGCATAACTGCTGAATGAAAGCCATGGGAAGTGGGAACATAAACTAAATCTGTGTTTGTCAGAGAGTCAGTGCAATTGGCCGGCTTCGATATGGTGAGGATGTTAGCTGAGATAAACACATTCAAACACATTCATCATTCAGCTGCATCAAAGGCTCATCTGACTCTCATCCTGTCTCTAGCATCCCGCCCTCGCTCTGCTCGTCTCCTCACTCTTGTTTGTCTGAGTTAGTAGCTGCAACCTCTAAGAGTAAACTGAGAAGTTGTCATTGGCAGCACATGGCAACAACTGAGCCGAAGATGTGCACCACTGGAATGCGCCTCTTTGGTGCTTAGGGAAGCTTACACACGATCCTCAGCATGCGAGACTTGAGTCGCTGCCTACAGTAGACCTATACAACATGTGGGGGCTAATCTCTACAGTGCAAGATACTCTGCTTAGCTAATGCTGTGATGCCACATGTCTTAGACTTGGTCCCATGCCTGCTAATGTTATTTTTTCTCTCCTAAAGGAACATTGCATGCTATCTGGCTGCATAAACATGCCTGTTTGGATGAGTGATAAGCCTGAGGCCTATTGAATTTATTGATTTCCATGGTTTCCAGATATCGTCAGTTGACTGTGTGTGTGTGTGTGTGTTCATGTTCGTGTTCGTTTTTATGTTTGGTCTCTTTTTAAAATAGCACAAAGGGTGTTTTCAAGACAGGCCTGGGATCAGCTGCCTCTCTCTTCAGCTTGAGGGGCTAATGACATCACTGCCACCAAATCTGATGTGGGCATTGATTAAACCTCCTGCGCCACACAGATGGAGAACAAGACACAACAAGACAGGAGCTGGGCTGTGGACCACCTCCTGATTTATGGTGACACGATAAAGAGTCGTCTTTATGTAGACCAAGATAGCCATAATGGACCATGAAAAATCAAAATGGTCTATTTCTGGTCAAGAATGAATGTTGACATCATGGGGAAACCCATGCACCATTATAGCCATACATCCTATACTAAATATGAAAGGGTGAAAGAGGAAGGAAGACAGATGGCTTCATTTTACTGCTGTGGAGGAAGTACAGCATCAGTATGTATCTGTACATACCAAAACACATAAAAAGACATATATAGAAAAACAAAACTGGCACAAAATCGGCACAGTCCACTATAACGGGAATATTGGAGTTTGCCAGAGATTTTCCACTGTTGTATTCAGAACCATATGCTGACCATGCCTCTGCAAATTCACGCTGCAGTGCCACTTGGACACAAGTATCAACAATGTAGCGGGTCTGTGTGACTGGAGGGCTGCGGTTGGCTGCGATAAGGAATTGGGAACAGGTCAGCTAGGGAAGACTTGTGACAACACCCTTGTGCTATCCTTAAAGTAGAAATCAGATGCTGTTGGCTAAAAGCTAAAATGGGGATGAAAGGTTGTTGCCGATCTAAGATTCTAACTCAAACAGTTTATCAAGATCAGTAGTTGGGCCATACCAAGATGGGCCATACGGTTGTCAGCAGGAATTATGATTGGCTATCGATACAAAATCAGTGAGCATAACAGAGTGGGATAACTTTTGGAGTAATGAAAGTATTAATAAAATAAAAAAATATACACAGTTGGTCTCAAGTTACAAAACATGCTATCTATAGTGCCATCTAATATTTTCCATGTGTCACGGCCTTAATTTCTTGGTGGGGAGGAGAGAGGGTAATCAGATTACCATGTAAATCTAATTACTAATTGTTGGGCTGCTGATGCGGATGGTATGTGCTGTGCCTCTCTAATGTGCATGGATCTTTTCCCTTTTAAAGCCAAACCCCACCCCAGTTATTTTCATCATCTTGGGTAGTCTGGAATATTCTTCCTAGTCTTCCCAAAGTCAATCCAAACCGTTTATAGACCCTGTGCCCGCTGATGGGGCCGGACAGCCCTGGATAAGTCATTATACTGGGCCAAACTAGAGGCATTCCCCTTTTACAACCGACAAGACAGCAACACTGTCCAAGCCATACTTCACCCTGCAATTAGCATCAGACTGACTGGGTCGGAGTGGACTGCCCAGTGAGTCCACACATCCACAACATCCATATGAGAGAGGTGGAGGGAGGGGGAGAAGCCATAACAGCCTCACTATACTACACATATACACAGAAACACACACACACACACCCACACACACACACACACACCGACACACACACTGTAGTCAGATCTACTGTACAGTATGCACAGGGCATCAACAGAAACTACTTTTGCTCCCTGCTGAATCAACACGTGCGGTCACTTCCCTGTGTGTAGCGCACATGCAGCTCACAACACACATGCATCAACATGTCTCTCACACACACACACACACACACACACACACACACTCCACCCAGACGAACTGCAGGATGCGGTGCATAATTATTCTCAACAGCGACTTTCCAGTCCTGAGCAGACCCTTTGTGTCTGCAGCCACCCCACCACTAATGTTCTTTCTGCCCAAATGCTCCAAGCTGCCTCATGGCACAACATCAAACAGAACACACACTCCAAGTGGTATGTGAAAGCCACATTTAAATCAGAAAGCTAGACTGTAAGAGAGACACTAGCTAAACTCTCCTGAGGGAACTCTGTGGATAGAAAAGTTTCTAAGCAGACAAGAGAGTAGAGAGTAAGAGCAGCGGTACTCACTGTTGAGCAGTAGAGTAAATAGCACCAGGGCCAGAGCCATCCCTCTCCACAGCCCATTCATTCTCCACATGGACGCAGCCATCCTCCCTGGTCAGCGCAGCCGGCGTGAGTGTGTGAGAGTATGAAAAAAAAAGGTGGTGCCGAGTGAGCGGGCGAGAAGTGAGTGAGTGTGTGAGCGTGTGAGTGAGGGCTGGGGGAGTTGTGAGTTTCCTGTGAGGTCTGTGTGAGCGGGACAGACAACCGGGATAAAGCCTGACTTGTGCTCTGTTGCTCTTTATATGGCCCCACTCCTTTAGCCCCTCTCTCTCTTTCTCCCTCTCTCTCTCTCTCTCTCTCTTTCTACACTCTGCTCTTTCCACACCCCTTTTCTAACTGCTTACCCCTCTTCCCAAGGCAACTGGTCCTCCCTCCTCCCCTCTCCTTCTGTGTGTGTGTGTGTACGTACAGTACGCACTAGCATGAGGTATTAATTGGATGGGGTGGGTAGCATGTTAGTGGGTGAAACTTTAACAATACTTAATAATTATAATGCTTTATAATTCCTGGTGAAAATAAATGTAAGACCTGGCCTCTTTGGGACGTTTGTATGAATGATGTTTGATATATGGTTCTCCATTTTGTATGTGTAATGCCTTGATCACACTTTTCTCAATTGTTTACACACATTTTCTGAAAATTTTCTCAAAACTCTAAACACAAAACAACAATCACAGACACAAAATGCAAAACCATGCAAAAGGAAACTTTAAATACAAAACTATGTCATGTCAAAATTGAATTTTATACATAATATACACACTCACATCATATGAATAGATTGCCCACTGTTGTTCTCAATAAAAAGCATTACTATGAATACCTTTTCAGCAGGCTTCTTCATTTTCTGTTACACTGACATACGTACAGTAACCTGTTGTGTAAGATGTTATAACATGTTATTAGCACAAATGCAATAACGAGATACTGTTGTTGCGTTGTGGTGAAGGCGCTCCATGTCTTGGATTTATTTTTCTTATTTTTTGCCTGTGTGAACTAAACCTAATGTTGTTTAACACTCTTTTTACTAACTGTCTGTGTCAAGCTCATTTGATCTGTGAACCTGTGAAAGTTGAAATGAAAATTTATGCTCCAATCAATAACCATGTCTGAAAGGTCTCGTGTCAATACGTTAAGCTGTGGAATCCTTGCATAGAAATACACACAGTTTAGGTAGTTTTCACAAATGCATTATTGATTAAGTGCACTTAAGGCATAAATGGGTTTATGATGGACTTCACACGGGGGGTTGTGGGCGCACCTCAAGAAAACATCAGCTGCATGATGACAAAGCAGACAGAAGCAGTTGAAAGTGGTCTGTCTATCAAAATAGGTTACCAGTCAATAGTTATGCATTCATTCTTCCTAACTGAACCGAGCGCAAATGTGAAAACATGTTTCTAGTCTTCTACAACATTACAATGTATATAAAGGCTTTGGATTGCCAGAGAAAGGAGCTCAAGGAGCTGAGTGTCTTGTCTCTTTGAAGATGCACCTGGTAAACAGGAAGCTCTCGCCCTGCCCACTACATATTGTCCACATAGCTGAGAGGCCTGTAAAAGTACATGGCGTCACGCACATCGCTTGGCCTCAGCTTTTGTGTGTCCCCGGACGAATGAGTAATACAGTATAGTGAGTCATCCATTGAACCGCACAAGTGCACGAGCACACTTACACGTACACGCCTTTAACACACATGCACTGACATCATACACAACACACATGATATTTCATAATCACACCACATCCCGAGAAACTCTGACAGACTGTTACACTGATGTGTGGCGTGTTGCAGGGGTTTGATTGTTTCTGGGTGTTCACCGCTCACATTCGCACAGAGAGATATGCTGTTCCAGAGAGACAGGCAGGCCACATCTGGAAGCACTGCAGTCCCACTGCTGGGTTTCTGAGGATTGCCTGGAGAGTTCCTTGTCAAACAATGTGACCATATGGGGTTGAATGAAGCCAAGATCAGGCTGGTGTCTGGGAACCTGCACTCCTCCTGGTCACCTTGTATGTTCCCTCTGGGATGGAGGTATGACTCAAACCTGGGCTCAAGTAGTATACTTTTCATAGTTTGTTATGACCTACCTTTTTGCCAGATGTTTGGGGTTTGCCACATGAAACGATATAATGAGGGTAAGACGTGTTTGGACAATCACAGTGAAGTGAAAACAGTCTAGCGCACTTTTCTGTGGTTGACAACTTACTTGACATTACCTAAATTGGCCTGATGTCTGGATCTCCAAGGGGATCCAAACAAACATGAAGGAGAATTGGCAAAATACTATTTGGACCAGGTCTGGTCATAATCAGATTCAGCTGCTCATCTTTTCCCCTTCGTGGACAGACATGAAAATAAAAACAGGTAAAGAGTATGTGCCGTTAAACTGGCCCGTGGGCCGGCTCAGGCCAGGACATCAGACGTCATGGGGATATTCACAGTAACGGTACAGTATACCAACAGTCAGGCAATTTTCAAGTAAGATAGATTACATCATGAGTTCTTTCTTGGCATGATCTCTTCTTCTCTGTGGTTTTGTAAACATGGTCGTCAGTACGGTTTCCACTTTCCAGACGCAGAGCGTGTGTCTGCTCACAGGGAAACAAGCCGAAGAATCCTGATTAGGGTGCATTCGTGTGGGATTTAGCTTATATCTCCTCTTCTCCCCTCCTCCTATCCTCTTTCCTCCAATCGCTCCCTTAATCTTGCCCTTTTTGGTTGAAATACACAAAGAATCTCTGTGCCCTGAGGGGGAAATTGCCCGGACGTCACGAGGCCTAGCGAATGGCAACAGAGAATCTGACCCTCGGAGACCTTGTTTGTGTTTCTGGAGGAGGTTATGGTGTTTTGTCAGTCACAGAGTAGCTGGCTGGACTCATCGTAGGGGCATGACTGACACATGAGTGTGCAGGCAAGCAGGCATAACTACTGAGGTTATTAAGAGTGTGCACTTCACTAAAATGCATGAATTGGAGTTACAGCTGCCAAGCGGCTGCTGTTCCTGGTAATAACCCTGGTTGTGGGCTTATTTCCTCTCCTCAGTTTCTCTGGTCAGGGTGTTACCGGTATAGCAGCAAGTACGCAGGGGATTGTGGGCTGCACCATATCACACATTATGCTGAATACCGAGTTTAGAGTGGATTTTGTTGTTCAAAAGAAAACGTTGTCGATTCCTGTTTCCACTCAGTATCTGTTTTGAAACCAAAAGAGGCTGCTCCTCAAAATGTGTTTATAAATGGGACTGATGAGAACTTAATGATATTATGCAATCAGTGGAGCTCAAGGAAAGGTCATCCGGGAGAGACTAATCATGACTGAGATTGTGTCTGTTCCACAATCAACGCTGTGATGAAAAATACCTCCAAACATTCTTGGAAGTTGATGAAATAGTTGAACTTTCCTGTGTGATCCAGTGTCGCGGTGTGGGTGAACATACGATGACTGAGTTTTCTCATGCAAGGTCATCAGTGATGATGGCATACGAGTGGAGGAAACAACATGGAAAATCCTCCCCCTCGTCTCAATCTCTCTCTCTCTGATACCAGTGCCAGTCCTCCCCCCATCAGCCTGATGGTCTCTTCCATCCTGTTGACCTCTCTGTCTATCCCCACTCCTACATCTAACTCCTCTCCTGTTTCCTGCCATTCTTCTGTCTGCATGATGTATCCTAAACTTAGGCCCGTTACCCACCCTGCCCCGTGTTGGGATCCTGTCTGTGACGGCCTGTTGTACTACACAGGAAGCACGAACACCTACAACCAAAGATGACCCCAACCCAAGACAGAGTGAAACACGGAAATGTATTTTTATATTCTGTCGCTTGTCCTATCTCGATCGTTTGCGCTGCCCTCCATGTTTCTTACATAAGAGTGTGTGAAACTGGCCAGGCCCGGTCAGGGGTTTCCGCACTGTAATGACGGGGCAACACCAGAGTCCAGTCTCTCACCAAGGGAGCTGTGTGGAAAGAGCAACACAGGAAGACCTGATGGAGCCAGTATGACTCCCAGCTCAATATTCCAGCCAGAGCCCTGACAGAAAACCCCAGAGAGCTGATCAATGTGTAGAGCGTATCCAGTACTTTCACCTCTGGGGTTGCTCAATTGTGTGAACAGTGAAAGTGTGCTTTGTTCGAAGGAAAGGTAGCGGTGTTGAGAGAGCGGACTGAATCCGGACATACTGAGTGGATGGTGGATAGTGAGGATCCCAGGCAATCCAGTCAATCCTCTAGTGAAGCGTCTCCCCAAAACACACTGCCACCGGCCAGGCCTGGAGCCACTGAAGACGCAAAGACAGCTCTCAGGATATGATGTCACGCTAATATTATCTTGACACCGATGCCAGGCCCTGCCGAGGGAAATAGACTGCCGGAGGAGATAGAAACAAACAGGAAAGAGGAAGAGAGGCCGCAAAATGTTCTGGTAAAAAAGGAAGATTTCTATGTAAAAAACGATTTGAACAGAAAATAGTGTGGATTCTTTTGTTTTGAAACAACAAGCTGACTATTTGATACAGACCCTCAATCATCTCCTTATTGTTGTATTGATTTGGAGGTCTGTGTTATTGTCCTTTCCAAAACACAGAGAGAGCAACGCCAAGTTTCTTCCTTTCCTTCTCCTCCCACCTTTAGCTCTCCTTCATTCTCTCCATCTGCTTGATCCCGTACAGATGTTCCTCTTTAGCACTCCTCTCTGGAGGGAGCCTACTCCTATTCTTCATAAAATCAGACCCATGGTCCACGCCGTCCCAGCCCAACGCACAAGCACGTACATATGCAACACTTGCATGTGTGCATATGCAGACACAGTCACTCTCAGACACACACACACACACACATACATACAATCCGTGAACATAGCACAATAAAACAGCAAGCATTGCAACACAGTTTGGAAAACCCCAGCTCAGTTGTTAGCATGTTAATCATAAAAGCCAAAGCCATCTCGGGGAGTGCTGCAGGCAATATAAGCCAACAGTGTTAGTTTGACTGCATGACTGAATCACTGTGTTGTTTGTGCCCCCCCAAAACACGCACGCACGCACACACACACATGCATGCACAGACACTCACACACTTTTCCTCTCTCTCTCTCTCTCTCTCTCTACGTCTTTCACTTTCTCTCTCTCCTCTCCACAACCCCTGTCTCCTCTCCATCCCCGGCTTCCTCATGTCCTTCCCTGGGAGCTTTGAAAAGGGCATATTCTGCAGGCCTGTAACTAGCTCTAATTGGCTCTGATTGGGCGGCTTGGTAGACATCTTGAAGTGATTTATGTTCAAGGTTGAGAGGGTTGTGAAGGTTGGGACTGCTTTGGGTCTCGGAGATTCTCAATGAAAGTTTTAAAGCTATTGTGGATCTATCCATATAGATTCTTGAAACATAGGACTTGCAAAGAATGAGAACAATGCATTTAGTACTTCAAAATACCGTTGGTGCTTGAATCCAGACCTTAACCAGTGTGAAAAAGTGATGCGGTTTCTTCAATTCCATTGAAAAAATATAAATAATGCAGAGAGAGACTGAGAGAAACAAAGAGGAAGAAGAAGAAGAAGAAGTTATATGTGTTGTACTATTCTTAACTGCCTCAAAAGTGTAAAAGAACAAGAATTTGTGTATAAAAAAATATGACGTATAATTCTCATAAACAATCATGTTGAGCAATATCATCAGCACCTGTTAGTCATTACTGTCCATGTTACGCAAGCAGACCTCAAAAGCATTAAAGTGAATGGTATTGACTGATCTATCTCTTTAAGCAGTGTGTCACTTTGATGACTGCCTCGTTATCCATCATAAAGATGGGGGCCACCAAAAATGAAACAATGCTGTTTGCGTGTCAGAGGAAGACATGCCACTCCAGCATTGGCCTCTTGGAAGTACAAGACATACTGTGTGGGTTCTGGCAGAGCCTGGCCAGAAAAGCCCTGTGGGATTAATCCATTAGACCGTTGGCTACGCAACTGGCTCTCATTATATCTATCAGTTCAATTCATCTCTGGAGTATTTTGACATAAGTCAGGCAGTGATAGTTGTATATAAAAAACTTGATAATGTCGGCCATTTGTAAAAGTTGCCAAAGCTCTGTATTGATTGATACCATGGTATCAATAGTAACAGAAATTACCAGCTGTGGACCATTTTGTTTTGTTAATCTAATTTACCATCTGTGTTAAATATCTCTACGCTGTAAATGGAGCACTGTGAAAATGTCAGATGCAACATTTTATTTGAAGTTATATTGCTCAAACAATATGCTACAAGCCATTTCATAACAAAATGGATTTGTTCTGTTAAAACTATTTCCTGCATTGTGTAATCCATTTCACAAGGAAATTACAGGCCAGAGCTATTTCACCAAATAGACCATGAGATGGCACTATGAGACTAGGTTTCTCAAACCACATAAAGGGAAGAGAGATTTCTGAGTGACTCAACTCTGCACTCTTGTGGCAATAGGAAGAATCAAAAGAACATCCTCTTCTCTTGCCACCTCTCCCCAATCCTTTCACTAACAAAAACGTGGAAAAGACCGCCTAGTTACAAGTGACATGCCTTGAATCTGTCAACGTGTCACAAATTGAGGTAAGAGGACCCAGGAAATGAAAACGAGGGTCTGGTCTAGTTTACAAAACTAAACTAAGCCAAAGGGTAAAGGAAGATGTCAAACAAAAGAATTGCCTCAGACAACAGACATCCAACATCAGATATAGACTACAGATACAGCTGTGCAAGATTTTATGCACACCTGCACCTTCTAACAGACTAAAATGTCTGGAGTGTTCGTGGGTTTGAAGTGTGCACGCCGGTGTGTGTGTGTGTGTGTGTGTGTGTGTGTGTGTGGTAGTGTGGATGTTTGTGTGGATGTGTTTTCAAGAAGGGAGTTGCACCTCGCCCCAGTCGTTCTCTGAAGTGTTGCTCTGGGCTCATCGAGAAGCGCTCAGGTCCTCCACATCAAATATTCATTTCACAGAAACTCCTAAGCCTTAAATAATTCTCAAAGAAGTGTGCCGAAAGCGAGCCTTTGCTATCCCGCGCACGTTCCTATCTGGACAATGGATTCAAGGGGGCACATGTAGGGGGGAAGGAATGAGGAGGCGTGAGAGAGAGAATTGGATATATTGTAGTGGCCCATAACAGACGGTTTGCTTTAAGAAGAATCAAGCAGGCACACGTTCATCTTTGGACATTTGAAATATCATGAAGAGATCAGACCAAACCAATCTGAGAGGCAGTATCTGCTAATCTAGTGGCGGTATCAGGACTAGGTCTTAATTTCAAGGTCCTTGAAAGCTGACTTGCAGTCAGCCTCAACTAACAGACAGGGCCATGCACACGCTGCCTGGCTGGGTGATAACAACCATCACCTGATCTCATCTGATCCGACCCCGGTCTCATCGAGGCCATTATCCCCAACCGCAATTACACCATCCTGCATGATCTCACACTGATTAG
>CABFOQ010031411.1:0-21118 GCA_900660455.1 Gephyroberyx darwinii
CACCTTCTTCCATTGCTCCATGGTCCAGTTCTGCTCATGTGCCCATTGTAGGTGCTTTCAGTGGTGGACAGGGGTCAGCATGGGCACTCTGACTGGTCTGCAGCTACATAGCCCCATACACAGCAAGCTGCGATGTGTTCTGATACCTTTCTATCATAGCCAGCATTAACTTTTTCAGCAATTTGTGCTACGGTAGCTCTTCTGTGGGATCGGACCAGACTGGCTAGCCTCCCCACACGCATCAATGAGCCTTGGGCGCCCATGACCCTGTCGCCGGTTTACCGGTTGTCCTTCCTTGGACCACTTTTGGTAGGTACTAACCACTGCATACCGGGAACACCCCACAAGACCTGTCGTTTTGGAGATGCTCTGACCCAGTCGTCTAGCCATCACAATTTGGCCCTTGTCAAAGTCCCTCAGATCCTTACACTTGCCCATTTTTCCTGCTTCCAACATATCAACTTCAAGAACTGACTGTTCACTTGCTTCCCAATATATCCCACCCCTTGACAGGTGCCATTGTAACGAGATAATGATGTTATTCACTTCACCTGTCAGTGGTTTTAATGTTGTGGCTGATCGGTGTATGTCTCGGGGACCCCTACTCGTGGATGTCTCCACACAGCCCTGCGACCCTTCCAGTCCTAATAACAGATGTTTCTTCCTTCAGTATGTCCTAGACCCTGTGGACCCTGATGGTGTACATAGTTAAACCATTTATAAATGCTCAAAAGATATATAATGAATATAAATGATGCAAAGTTAATATGAATGAGTTAATATACAATGATACAAGCATACAAAGCACATTAATCATATTAAATGTAATTATCATGTGTCGGTCTATAAATTCACCTATCAGCCTAGGGGAGGCTAACTCTGTCATGATCAAGCTGTTTCCTACCCCTCTGATCTTTAGGCTACTCTACTACTATTTCAGCGCACCAGCAACTAGTTGCCTTTAAATAAACACTCTGCTCATGGATGTACCGGTACCACAGTGGCTATATGGTGAACAGCTGCAAACCAAGGCTGATAGGTGTCAGAGATCATATTCATGCCCCACATCTTAAAACCCATATCAATATTCCATGTCCATCGAAGCGTCTGGCCGTGAGGGATGATTGATGTGTTTCTGTGGCAGTGGTTAGAGGCAGAGCCTAGGGAGACAGGGGAGCAGCAGTGAGCGAGCACGCCTGCCTGGATAACAGAGACCTCCATTTACCCACTACACAAACACAAGACAGATCACTCGACTGGCCTCAGCATTAACTACTGTGTATATGTGTGTGTCATTTTTGATGGATGTATACAGGACGGGCAGATGGGGAATTTGCTAACGGTTGGATGATTCTGTGTACAACATTTGAAATGTTGAGTAATTCTATATTCATTTGGTTGCGCTGCAGATACCCCTGGTTGCTAATAGCACTTTAGATGACCGTTAATATTTAGTATTCTGGAGACAGAGCAGTAGATTAATTATTCACAAAAACCATTACATGCATCTGATCCATGCCAGGGTGCGTATGCAAAATGGACAGCCCACGCTCCCGCTTTATAATTACAATCATTTGTTATTGATGTTTGCGACATGTCATGCCATGCAGTATACAATATTAATATGTTCAGGGACAATTCAATCATAACAGTGTTGAAGATAGGATATTTGCTAGAGTGTAATTTCTTTTGCAAGGATATTAGCTAGAATACTGAAAGTATTACTCAGGTATTTATAATGGAGTTACATTTTTCCACTCAGACAGCACCCACATGGGGAGCTTTCCAGTTGATGTAAGCTTGTTTTGGGCATTTTGGGGTGCATTTATCTGACTCTACCTGAGGCCGTCCTGTCTTGGTTAAAATAGAGGCAACATGTCACTTTAAATTGTTTTGATAAATATTAAAGTAGAGCAGAGCCCAGCGGGCTCTGAGTGAGCCAAGACAATGCACAGCAGAGAGAGAGAGATAGCGAGAGAGAATGATAGAGAGAAGCAGTGATCATATAGATGAGCCTACAGTAGCCCAGCATCCATATAGCCGCCTCTGTGAAGAAACATGACAGGCTGTTCAAAAGGCTGCTCAAGGAATTCTCAACTTTTGCAATCACAGCAGCTACAGGATCTACAGCATCACACCTACCAGACGATAGGCTTTAGAAATACTACTTACTACTATAACAGTTCAGTATCATGAAAACCTGAAGCCTCTAATTGGTTCAGGTGTGCCTGAGTAAGGCTGGAGCTAAAACCTCCAGGACAGGGGGTCCTTGAGGACTGGATTGAGAACTACTGCTCTAGGATAATGACTTCTATGAAAGGGGCCATTGAAGTCAGGTTATCCAATCAATGAGATGACATCCCGAAGAAGAGACTGGAAAAGGCTACAAAAGCATTTCCAAAGACATGGGCCTCTGTCCGTCTACAGTCAGACAGAAGAACCCTAAGGAAACAACTAAGGATCTGCAGGCATCTCTTGAACTTTCTAACATCTGTGTCCACGAGTTCACAATAAGAAAAACACTAAACAAGTGTGGTGTTCATGGGAGGAACACCAAGGAGGAAACCACTGCTCTCCACAAAAACATCGCTGCCCATCTGAAGTTTGCCAAACACCACCTGGATGTTCCCCAAAGCTCCTGGAACAATGTTCTGTGGACAGATAGGACAAAAAAATGCCATAAGAGCACAACACTATGTTTGGAGGAGTAAAAACACTGCATACCAAGAACAAAACCTCATCCCAACCATGGTGGACCATCATGGTTTGGTCTGCTTTGCCGTTTCAGGGCCTGGACAGCTTGCAGTCATTGAGGGAACAATGGGAACAGTGTATCAGGAAATTCTACAGGAGAATATCAGAGGTCGGGTCATGCAACATGACAGTGACCCCAAACACAAAAGCAAGGAATCAGGCAAGGAAGCAGGAATGCAAGTAAATTCAAAAGGGTTCACAAACTGTATTATTATTATTCTCATATTATTTTCATACAATATCAATGATTTGAAAAGGCAAATATTATCTACTATTAGTCAAACTATACAGTATATCACAAAACCAAATATACAACGCTTGCACCGACCATAACAAGCAGACTCTGTGCGTGTTTGTGTGTGTGCAGTTTTGTATACTTGCACCTATGTGTGCACCTGTGTGTGTGTGTGGAAAAAAGGACCAGGGAATACAGCGAGTGTATTGCACACTCTGGCTAAATGCTAATGGTCTGTAGGTGTCTGTATGTGTGTGAGCGTTGTGCTCTGTAAGTAAGTTGAGCGCTTTGCCTTTTTCAGGGGGAGGCTGCAACATGAGCCCAGCTCTAATACCCGGGCCTGTGTGGAGCCAATCTCACCTATCTGTACCTGCTATCACTGGCTCCCACACACATATACACACACCTGGCAAGGTCATAGGAAAAATAGAGGAGGAAGACAGATTGTGTATGTGTGTGTGTGCATGTTTCTGTGTGTTCGAGAGACACAGGGAGTTGAGGAAAGGATAGAAAGAGATAAGAGAAAGCTATGCTTCCATCGCTAAGCCTGAAAAGGAATGCACTCTTCTCAGCCTATTCTATTCACCAAGATGTTTGTACAATGTTCTCTACAGCACAATTTGAATTTGTGCCCTCAATCTCAGACACAAAGAAGGGCTGATGGAGCTGCTGTCGGAGGGCCTTTTGATGCAGTTTTGATGAAGTTTTTCTACAGAGCTTCCTCTCATGCCCTGGAGAGACCTTGATATGGCTGGCGCCAATACCTCAACATCTGGACTGGTAGAAGAAAGAAACAAGGGTAAGAATGAACACAAACATGCACATACACACATATACAAACCCCAACAAACATACTTGCACAAGCACACACGCAAAACACAGAAAAGCAGGTTTTACACTTGATCATCAAGTAACAAGAAAGACCAAATATGGTTGAGCGTGAGATCTATTATGCTCTGTAGGTGGAGACTATTTGTGGAAGTGCTGCTTCCCAAAGTCATTGGTTTTGGCTGCAGAGCTCTAATTAACATGGCTCGATATTGAGCGCTACCTTAGCCATGATAAATAACACTAGCTTTATCTCACACACTCCTTTTCCCTAATTGAATCAACAGAGAAATTGACGTTTTTTGTTCTTGCTGAACAGGACTTTCGATTTCTTCCCTGGTCAGACGGTGCGAAAAGCCTTGGGGACCAAGGTGGTCAGATGACCTTGGGATCCCCTACAGTCAGATGACCTTGGCTTGGAAGCAAGGGGAGAGCAGACGGTGACTCCTGCATACTCTGTTGCATGCTCTGTAACATTTTTGATTAACATTGTATTGGAATGTACTCATAAGCTTTCTGGATGGCCAGTGGGAAAGTGAAAGAATGACCACGCTCAGTAAAAATGCCAGCTGAACTTAGCCACTGGTTTCCGAAAAATTCCAATGTCCTCTGGGATGTATTTTAATGTGGACGTCCATCTCAGTAATTTCAGCCATGTCACACTGATTACTAGTTAGAAGAAATGATTCTTTACTCTTGCTCTAAATCATTGTTGCAGACACACTATGCAATTTTTTCACAATTCATTTATATTTTAGGCCACATGCCAAAACAATTTTCTTTTAGCTTTGATGATGAGAAACACATTAAAATCAAGAGGTACAGGTATTCATTTCTCATCACAATGCTGTTAA
The DNA here is from genome assembly GCA_900660455.1 of Gephyroberyx darwinii. Taxonomy (NCBI): domain Eukaryota; kingdom Metazoa; phylum Chordata; class Actinopteri; order Trachichthyiformes; family Trachichthyidae; genus Gephyroberyx; species Gephyroberyx darwinii. The sequence goes on from CABFOQ010031411.1 coordinate 4,672, forward strand.
CAGTCATATAAAAAGTCCAATTGCCTGGGTGTCTTTGGTAATTTTTCTGATGTCTTGAGGTGACAGTAATATTTGTTATGGTACAATAATTATTTGCAGTAGTGTGTGTTTATCATGCTGATTTGGAGGCCATGCCATGGGGCCACATTGAGTGTAGTCTTTGCTTAGCTTTGACCTAGTACCCTTAGCATTACTGAGAGAGAGATACATTTTGGTGCCAGGGGTCTCGGGTTTGGCAGCTGTGTGCACTGCCCTCGCCAGTAAGATGTCACTGCGAGGTCACTGGCTTGTGTTTTGGGTCTATGCTGGGCAGGTCTGGACTGGGATACTGTGTACCAAATGAGCTGGTTATCTCTGGGAAAAATTCATGGCAGAAACCAAGCATGAATGCACACTACCCCTGCTACCTGTGAGTCTCCATTGAACACACACACACACACGCACACGCACACGCACACATACACAAACAGACACAGACTCAATGATTCTCAATGTCACAGTGAGACGATCACAATGGCAGGCTTCACGCCTCAGTTGGTGTCTTGATTTGTCTGGAGGATGCTTCTGCTGCAATCTGCCAATATGGTCCAGCCAGGGACTCAAAGATGAAAAAATCATGCACTAACCTGCCCATCTGCTCTTACATGCATTGTCTTCACTGGAGAACATTGAGTCAGTCGCTGGGCAGCTGGGTTTACCTTCAACATGCAGTTATGTGCTAGCTGTGAAGACCAATGCTGTGTAAAAACTGTTCTGGTTGTTTCATGTCCTCACCACCTTTAGACTACAGTATAGCAACGTCTAAGGTTTTTAGAGGCCCCCTCTTCCTGTTGAGATTTGTTTCCATCCTCTTTAAGACCACATTGGGCTTGGAATTTCTGCAAAGGCGGAGCTGCTTGCATATTCTACAATACAGGAAATTTCAAACCTGCAGTTCTCTCATATCCAACCTATAATTAGTGGCATGTTCTGGTGGTGTAACGTGGGAAGAGGAGCAACAGTTCAACAACATGCACAGGAAAACAGAGGTCTAAAGAAGAATATCACAGAAATAGTTTACAGAAGCACGAAATACCTCAAAAGTCGCCAATGCTAAAAATAATAAATATAAAAGTGTTTTATAATAAGGTTTGATGCCACAACGACCTGCTTTGCACATATGCCTTAAGATCTGGGAATGCGTTAGCTGCCACAGCTATGCACAGTGACTGGTTGCTCCACATGGCAGAAACTGTGGCGACACAAATCATAAAACAATCCTGCAGAACAAATCTGGGTGAAAAGAGATGAGCTGACTGAAAGTATAATATATTTTGGATTCAACAAAGAAATATAATACAATGGGTGGTTTCAACCAGCCAATCTGATTGGTTAAAGACAGTTCCAACCATGCCAATAATCCCTATAAAGTATGGCTGCGCAAGCAAAGTTGCTGTGCCAACTCCTGTGGTGATCATAGAGCTAGTTAGCAATCTTTGGTTTTCTCCTGTTTATTATTCTTAGACATGGATACTACAGGGAAGAAGACTCCTCATACAGTAGACATGCCTTGGTTATTTTCTATAAAAGCCAAAATACACCTGAGGATGTCCTTTACCGTGATTATCGATACTTTGGTGCATCGTTGTACTCATAATCACAGTAAAAAAAATAATACCTCTCAGGTATTATTGCTGTGTCACACCATACTAGTGCATAGAGGTGAAAGGTGAAGATGGTTCTGACTGTGATCTCAATCTAAACTGTACTATGTGCCTGTTCTGTGCCTCATAGGAAAAGGGCCAAATGTCCTCTAAGAGCCCCATTGCTCAAGGTACAAAAGCCAAGACAGTGTCCTTTCCACTTAGAGTTTAGTGACAGACAGACACACACACACACACACACACATACGCACATTGATGGCCTTGTGGGACCTTTTATTGATCGGGCTGCAGGGCAGAGAGGGGACACAAGCAGAGCAGTGGAAAAATACAAGCCACGACAATTTCTAAGACCTAAACAGCCTCCTTAGCCTCTTACTGCACCATCATGGAAGAGGTGTGGCCAATGGAAGAAATACATTTGACCAATAACTGACATTGTAATCATATGATGTGTTCACCCACTTTTGAACAGAACAACCTTCCTCAAAAAATGAAGCAGTAGTGTGATATAACACAACAAAGCCTCACATCTCACGGGACTGCCTCAGACAGAGCCCCACACTGCAGCCCAGGGTTAGGGTGTTGGCTTTAGACTGGGCCTTGGCAGCCCCCAGGCTGACAGCTTGTATGTAATCTGTCGTGGCCAGACTACCTACAGCACTCTCTGCCTAGCTAGCTGGTGAAGGGGCAGTGGAAAAGGCCGCGGGCAACTGCCTGGCATGGAGCAAAGATGTAGCCTGGTTGTCTTTGCTGAAGTGTTTGCAGTATAGAGATCCACAATGTGCATGTGCGTGCACAAGAAAATAAAGAATTCAAATTGTTTCCTCATGACAAGCAGAATCCAGATGATGAATGCGAAGAAAAATATAACTTTCTCTGTTATATGATTCTGATACAGTACAGGGATGAGGTCTGTGTTCAAAATGAGCTGCCATGCCTATGCAGCTTATTGGTGGATGGCTCTCCTGCTAATTCCCCTCAAGTGGCACAGAGAGATCAAATAATCATCCACAACAAGAAACATCAATGGCCATTAAACAAGACCCATGATTAGCTCTGGGAGCCATTTGGGAGTGTTCTAAAGTAATGATCAGACTTTCCCCCTTCTCCCAGGACAGGCCTGCCACTGCTGCATTCACATCTATCAACAGATTTCCTGCATGCATACACAAACTGCATGGGGAAGTCATTACACAGCCTCTGAGAGGCAAAGAGCAGGAAGACTTACAAGGACCAGCTCTCCTTTGAAGGTTATATTTAGTCTCCATGGTCTGCTAACTTCCTTTAAGTCCCCCAGACACACTCGTAAACACTCTGCAGAGTCCCACAATAGTTGGTGGAATTGAGAAGTGGACAATTATAGTTAAATTTGCTCAAACGGGCAAGGAATATCTGAGCAAACACCCAACTGACCAAATCACTTTATAGAGGTTTCTGTTTAGCCAGGGGGAGTTGGAATACTTTAAAGAGATAAAAGTTTGCAACATGTTTGCTAAAGCAGCACAACATCATTATATTTCTGCATTTTTAGCTAACTGAAAGTGAGATTACGTCGGTTTAGTTGGCCTTTGTTATTCTTAATATGCACAATTAACATCTGCAAAATGACACAAATGACACTTAGCAGAGAGGTATAACCCATTCCAATGTTAGTCTCACCCTGCTTTACCCACACAACACATCTTCTTAGACTCAGTGAGCAACATTTGACTCCGGATACATGCTTTCCACATGCTTAGAGGACTGATCTGAAACCAAGGATGTGATTTAATTAAGCAAGGCTTCAAACAAAATCTAAACAAACACAGAGAGGCTACAAACAAACAACAACTCCAATTACAGCAGTGTTAATATGCAGGGTAAAGCAGCATTAGGCTACCACAAGAGTGGGAGGGGATGGGAGGAGGAAGAGGAGGAGGAGGAGGAGGAGGAGGAGGGGATTCCTGGCTGCTTTGATCCATGCTTGGAGATCTCACAGCGTGGAGGAGCACACTGCTGCTCGGTTTGGGGGAGGCTCATATCGATCTGAAAAGAAAGGGTCCTGTTGGTAATCAAAGGAACTCGGTCAGTGCTGAACTTCCTGAAATCCTTTATCCATAATAGTCAAATATCACTGAGGAATTGCATCAGAACCTTGGTACTGTATCTGACAAAAAAAAGATCAGTCCAGATTGAGTTCTGAATTTTGCTATTTTACAGTAACAACTGAGAGATGCAAGGTAGTTTTCCTGAAATCCATTTCTTTACATGGTAACACCACATATTCCAATCTAACTGATCCTACTACACTTGCTCTTGAACTCACATTGGCTTCACGGCGTTGGCTCTCTCATATTCTTTAGCTTCAAAAGAAGATGCACTGGTACTGTCCATAACACGCCTAGGGCATATTGATCCCTGGTGGGAGGGCTGGCTTGTAAGGGCAACCTATGGACTTTGTGATCTTTGTGCTTCCCCTTGTATTATATAACATTTAATACATACAGGCACACACAGACACACACACACACACACACGGCTTCAAATACACATCTTCATATGTATATACACAGTAGTCCCTGTGAGGGAGCAGCTGTGATGCAAGAGTGCAATGTTTTCTAATAAATGAAGCAATAGCAGTCAGGTGACTGGCTGGCTATTGGGTTAGCTTAACGCCAGAGGCCACTTGAAACTGCTCCATTACTCCATGACACTGGAGATGAGCAACACATAGTGTATGAAAACCGCCCTGAGCTGTCTACCCGAGTATTGACCCAAAACAAAATATGCAACGTCTCAGACACTCAGTGGGTTTTATACTGTGGGGTTGTTTGCATCTCTATGTGTGTTTTTCTTCAATATGTAGGCCAACTGTGTAGTAGCATTTTGAATTGTAGATATGAGCAAGGTCAGTGATTATATCTTTTATTATGACAACCTAATTTAAATCATGATGCTGCAAATGTGTGTGTGTGTGTGTGTGTGTGTGTGTGTGTGTGTGTGTGTGTGTTTAAACTCTGCGTGTGCTTATAGACATGATTTTTATGTGTGCTTGTCTCTTGTATTTGCGTGGGTCTGTATGTGCTCTATAATCTGCTTTATAGGAAACACGCCAGAGCCAAGCACATGGTCCGTTTCCCCTTCCAGTCCTATCATTAGCCTAGGGCCTAATCCTTAGTTATAATTCAGATGATGGACCCTGCCAGTGGGGGCCTCCTAATAAGTCACATAAATCAGTGTGGAGCTGAGCCTGGGTCGAATCCCAGCAAAGTCGGCCATTTTCCCGTTCTGCACACAGATCTGTGTTGCTTGATTACCAATAGAGGCCAATGAAAAGGGCAGTTGCACACACACACTCACACACACACACACACACACACACACACACATACATACATGCATGAACACACGCCCACACATGCACACACAGAGTTGTAATCTGAAGGCGTCCATGCTCTGCATACTGAGTGTGGTGCAGCTGAGGAGTGGGAGTGATTCCATGTTAGTGTGTGTTGAAAACCACAAATGACTTCCCTCTACCAGAACACTTGAACTTTTCTCACAGTCCAAGACCTTTGAACAAATCGAGGATCAAAGGAAATAATTCAAAATGAAAAAAAAATTTAAAAAATAATTTCAGTAATTTGCATCACCGACTGGCTTCCTCTAATCCATTTCCACATTGTGATATTGAGTCACCTTCAAACAGGTTGGGGCTTTTCTATTGTACTTGATCGTATATGGAAAAAGGCCGTGTGTTAGGAACAAGATTAACAGCCCTGGTCTGATATGGGATTATCACAACTCACTAGCAGTCAATGGATGTCAGTGGATTAGATCACACACCAGAGATTAATCCAAGACAATCTGCCAGGACTTGATTTTGTACAACAGGATTATTTATTTGACATATGTTTCTTAAATCTGGCTAGTCAGGTTCTAATACTACATGTTTGAAGATGAAAGCACCACAAAGCCACATACTTTACCAGAAAAAAAAATCTCTCTGTCTTTTTACGATTCATAGTCAGGATTTTCTTCCTGTGTACTAAAGACACGGAGGATCACTTTCCTATTCACCATCTCACCTCCCTCCAGTAATGAAAGTCTTAACTCCTTTCTGCATGAAGTTGGTCTGAGGCTGTGTGAGTCGGCCATGCTTTACAATGAGCCTTATTCCAGTCCTCCGGGAGGAGAGAGGAGGAAGAGAGAGAATAGAAATGTCACATTCATCTACTTTTCAAGCTGGTCCGGAGGCTTTAAAGGAACATGATCTCACATCACGAGCTGCGTTGAGTGTGCCTCGTAAAAAAATATTTAACGTCTCATTCTGCGTGCTCAGTGATGTGGGAATACTGCTCAAGGGGTATATTGCTACACTTGAGAATTTACTACAAATTTTTCTTGTTTCTCGTTTATGACTGTTCAATTAATATTTGTGAACATGAACAACTCTTTACCAATGTCAGAAACCAGAGCTGTTTCACAAAGACTGAACTGGGAACAATTGTAAAGGTCAATGTGAGCACCCAAGGGTTTTTTCTGAGTGTATAGTTTGTTTCCTGATTCAGAGCTGATGGCACTACTATGACAATATGCAATCAAGCTCAATGAGTATACACATTTTTAATTCATTCCTAGACCATAGGAATAACATGCTATAAATGGAGCTTTGCGCCACAGTCAGCTGATTCATCACCAATAAAACACAAATCGATGTAGTTTACATGACGTGCTTCACATTCACACTGCTGCAGCTTAGGCTTAGTGTTGCTGAAGCTTCCTTCCACCAAAAGATGCTCTCTGCTGTGCATGTCATGTTGGCTTATCATGCCTTCTGACTATTACATTGAAAATGTTTTACTCATGGCAAATTTATTTTACTACAACCAACTTAAAGCTGCTACCAGTAGAATTTGAAATTCGATAATTGCCAATTAAATTTGTCTTTGAATTATTATTATTATTATTATTATTATTATTATTATTATTATTATTAGACATTCAATCAGAAATCTTTATATCTGTCTTCTATCCCTGCATTGTTTATAGTGTCTGGTTTATGTGATTGTCTTTTCTTTTTAACAATTTCACACATCTTTCACACATCTTGTACTGCATATAAAAAAGGCACCCACATGGGTTTTCTTAAAGCTTTACGGTTTTAGTACGGCTTTAGGTTTTAGTACGGTGTTTTTTCAATGGTTCCACCACATTGAATGGTTTCACACTGTTCATTCAGAGAGGCAGTCTTATTCCTGCGTTGGTTGACGTACTTCCTTTGTGCTGTAAGTCAATCCTATACCATTTGTAGGAAATCATACCTGGGGACACATAGAAACCAACACAATGATCCCATTTTCTCAGCAGTGATCTAATTTTTCTACAGCCATTTAACTATGCTATCAAAATTAATTTGAGAATGACATATTGAGGGTAATATTCTACACAGCCTAAGACTTGTGGCTGTTAAAAAAAAAGACTTGACTGATGGTTATACCTTTGTTTTGGGTTTTTTTTGGAATTGGACTTTTTAGCCAGAAACAATAGAGTGTGTCATCTCCTACCCAAATCGTTTTTTAATCCTGTTATGCTCTACATTTTACATAAATATACTGACTTCTGACTTCTGCTCCCAAAAGAATCAATACCATTCACTATGAAATCAGGCTGCTCTCTCTTTTTCCTCTTTCTTTCCTGTATTTACATACAGAGTGTGTGGGAGTTGGACAATGAAATGTCAGCATGCACCGACACACATCAATGTGGGTGTGCGGATATTTGTTGATTTCTAAATAAATCCATTTAGCAAACATGACTCCATACTGCATGGCTAATGTGGCAATCTGAAGAACTGAAAACGTTGTTATTCTCCCTCCGCTCTGAAGGTATCCGGTCTTATGTTACACATAATGTTAAAATAAACCGAACCATTTCACAGCCTCCCCTTAACCGCTCAGACACTGACATGCCAATCTCTGCAGAACTAGATGCTGTCACCTTCAACAGTTCCAGCAGCATCACCTTCTGAAAGTATCAAACTCTAGTAGTCACACACACGCACACACACAGATAGAGAGAGAGAGAGAGAGAGAGAGAGAGAGTTTCCAATTTCTCTTTTTCAGACAGCCATTCTTGCACTGGGCAGTAACATATCTCTTTGAGGAAAAGTGGGCAGGGGGAGACATCGGGTATCTTTTCCTAGCTTGGTTTGTGCATCAGTGTAACAATGCATTTTTTTGGAATAGATGCCAAAATGATATAATTAAAGTGACATTTAAATGCAGACACTCAGTGACACCAACAAAACAATTTCAATTTGCCAGGTGTCTTGCGCTAACAGAAATAGACAGAGCAGTGAGACAGCGACTATAAGATCATGCTGGAAGCTTAGCGACTGTGGGAGCCTGCTAATGCTGGGGGGTGAGACAAAGAACAGCCTGTAATGAATGAGTTATCCAACACCTGCAGCTAACTCTAGAGATGTCAGAGAACACAATTAGCACTAATGGTGTTTCAAAATGTAAAAAAAACAAAAAAAAAGTGGGACAGGAAGCACACATCCTCAGGCTTACTTCTCTGGGGTTCAGCTCATGGGAGTGTGGATTAAACCCGTCAATAACGCCCTCATCCTCGGCAGAGAAAATGATAAGCACCAAATTAGCACAACATTAAGGCAGGTCATTACAGTTGGTGAATTTTCACAAGCGTCCACTGCTCGGCTCTCTTCCTTACGGGAAGGTATTTACAGTGTAATGCTAACTGACATATAGAGGCCTCCAGAGCAGTAGTTACACAGCCAGAGGAGGATTAACTGGCTGCTTCAACTCTCTTTCCTCACGCAAATATCCTTCTCTCTTTCATTAAGTGAATAAACCATCCCTTCACTCACTGGTGTGGGGAGAGAAAGGAGGGACTGGGTTTAGGAGGGCACTCTGACACGACGATAAAGAGGGAGAAAGTTGTTTTAAGGGGCGACAGAAAGATTCAAACCTTAATTTTCATAACGGTAGGATTAGGTTAATCCTAAACAAGGAGAGAGGATCTGACGAACGCTTTATGTGACTGAACAGGAATTAGGCTGTTAAACACTTTGAATGGTTGCTGTGGCTGAGAGAGAAACAGAGAGACAGATACAGGAAGCCCACAGCATGGGTCTGCTATTGCTTGAATCCAAACTTTTTGGGTGCAATGCTGCCCTGGTAGTGTTTGTAAGTGGCTAAACAAACACACACACACACACACACACACACACACACACACACACACACACATACACAAACAAAAAGTGAGTAGAGTACAAAAACCTCATGACTCATCCACATCTCCAAATGTTTCACCCTCAGATAACAAAACAATCACAGCTTCGGCAGCACACAATTAGGTGCTAATTACAGCGCGACAGGATGACAAAAAGTGTGTGTATGCGTGCAACACACACACATACGCATACATACAGACCACTGCGGGGTTGTGGAAGCTTTGCCAGTTTGTCATTAAATCACACCTCATAAGCAAATGCAACTAACAACGTAGAATAGCGTCCTTCCTGCCGGGACACCACGGGTAGGAGGAGTGAATCTGTTTGTGTGAATGTGCTGTGGTCATTCTCATAAGTGTCACTTTCTGGCAAGAGTCCACACGGCGCTAAGCCATATGGCAGAATGCTATTACACTATACTGAACTTAGATGGAATACCAACCAACCATTACAATTGTACACACAAGTTAGCACACAAGCCTTATACTTTTAGATGTCATCTATCTGGGTCCCATAGGAAAGCAAAAGCCATGAAGAGATCTCTTTATACCTTTCATGTCTCCTAGACACAAATGAGCTCTTTTAAGACTAAAATGAGACTAGAGGCATTTTTTCATCTTTCTCAAATTCGACTCAGGAGACACAACCACATAAAAACTCAGGTTGATCTCAAAACAAGATCAACAAGAACAAGATCTCTAAATGATCTGAAATAAGTGTCATTTAACTCTCCTGAACAAGAGACCATGAGATTAGAGAAAGATCTCAAAGAAAACTCAATACTGTTGCATTTTCCTGTTGAAGCCACGGGGCCAGCAGCCATATAGTAAGAGCTTACTACCATTATATATGTCACATGGTAGCATCATTCACATTTATCTCATAGAGTCTCAAGAACATCTTTTCTCTGTTATCTCCTCATTTCCTCAAGGGGTTTTGAGGGGATACATTTCAAATGTCAGTGATCACAAAATGAGACAAAATTTAGATGAAGAGATGAAAAAAAGACGACATTACTAGCCAGGAAAAAAAGAGTTCAAAAGAGTTGGCAAAAGTGATTTCCTCTAGGAAAGCATGTTCAATGCATTCAAGGATTTTTTGTGATATGAAGTGGGTTTTATGTTGGTGTAACCACTTTCCCTAAACCTGCCTCACCTACTTCAACTTAACTTTGTGACTTCCTCTATTTCCCGGTCGTGAACTTGTTGCATTCAGCTGTGGGTTATACATGTAGGTGGAGAGAAAAATAGCAATAGCGCAGCAAGATGATTTCCAGTCGAGAAAAAGTTATGTGTTGTAGCTGCATTGCATTATGGTCTACTGAAGCTATTGAAGTCTATTTAAGTCGTGGAGAAACTCCTGTATTCTGAGGGACTGACACCAAAACCACTGATGTTTTAGATAGCTGAAAAATGTTCTGCTATCAAACTCCATTGTAGCTACCCTGGAAATATCGTATACGTTTGGCCAGTTATCCGCAGGAATAAGACAAATACACCACCAAACAACAAAATGGGCCCAGCGATGCAAGCTACATTGTGAAAGTTTATCGTAAAGTGTTTTACGATGGATTTTTCCTTTCCTGTAAATCTAAAATCTAAAGTCTACCTGAAACTTGAGAGGCGCGTTCAGCCAGGATGTAAGATTCATGACTAACATGGTTTCTAGAGAGGAAAAAATGTTGATGAGCTGATGTTCATTTACTGGATTTGGAGCTGACAGCCTGTGAGGGGGTTGACTTCGCTCTCTGTGGGAGACGTGAGTCTCTGAAATTGGAGCTAAGGAACCTCACCAGCCTACAGTCATGCTAACAATTCATCCTCATTTAGCTAATGAACATCCTCCTACACTTCCCATCTCTTTCGTCTCGCCCCCCCCACCTCTCTCTCACCATCTCTGTTCTTGTTCGCTGTCCATCTCTTTACCTCACTAACTCACCATCTTTCCTTCCTGCTTTGTCTGTTTTTTTCTTTCTCTCTAGCTTACATCTATTTCTCTCTCTCTGTCTTCCTCTCTCCATTTTCCATGCCCTCTCCCTCCCTCCACCAAACCTCCTTCTCGTAATGCTCATTACTGTAACATGAAATCATTAGGATTGCCATCACAATCTCTGCGATGGTAATTCCATAATCATTACTGTCTCTGCCTCCAGCCCTTGCAGCCACGCAGGACTCACCATATGAGCTGGACTACCTGGCTCCATCTTTCACACAATAGCAATTAGTAAAGCCTTATTGCCTTGGATCTATAGCACCAGTAAACAATGGAAGTAATGCCTCTGTGTATGGCCGGATCACCCTCAGGATAGTGTCTTCAACTGCTGGTCATCAATCTAAGTGCTAGAGCGAGCCGCGGGGTGTGCAGACGCTCAGTGGAGCCCAGCATGGACACATCTGAGTGGCTAATAGGCTATTAGAGGTAGAAATCACCCTTAAAACAGAACTCACATATGCTGTTCCTGCAATCTGAGATGGTCTGATAAATATTTGGGACGTGAACAACTCTCTCAAAACTTGAAACCGAGCAAACCGAGGTACACAGTGATGTCAACAGGAGACCGCGGGGCTTTTCTATGGGCAGTACACTAACTATGTGGATACAGTGAATGTTTTTTTACTTGCATTTCACTGCAGAGCTAATAGGTAGGAAAATGTGCTCCAACCCTTTTAAAATCCCCCTGACTATTTATTGTCAATGACACAGCGCCACAAAGTGTGTCTTGATCTTCACAGATTCGTCCTGGCACTGTTATTTCTCCTATGTTGATTTGTTTCATGGAGGCGTCCTGCGGTGCACAAATCAAGACTGAGCCGTCCGAGATTTTCGGGAGACTATGAATTCTGTTTCAGTTTGTATTTCTGGTGAATATTACGATATGTAATTACCTTATTAATGCATGGGAAGTCCTGATCGGTTGATTAGCGGTGATGAGTTGATTGGTAGGATGAGACGCTGGGAACGAAGGATGAATACAATTAGTGAATAATATCGCCTTGGTGGAACAAAGAACAGCCTAATGTGCTGTTGGATGTGCTGCCGTAGAGATGACCCCTATCTCTGCATGTGTCCAGGCTGGCCATGATTCTGCATACATTACCCTTGAGTAGAGGCAGCCAGCACGCTGGAATTTCAAAGAGCTCCCTCCTCCTGTCAGCGATGTGCGTTCAGTCCCGAAAATGGCTCCATGAAATTTCTTACAGTGGCAATTTACTTTTCATGAGGTGTTGTTTTTCTTGGTTTTATATCAGAGCATGGGAATAATACTGTCAGCAAAGGACACGGAGGTCACCTGTTGTGCGGACTTGACGTGTACGCTTGGTTTCTTACGCCCACACACACATACACACACAAAATCGTGTGAAGGTACTGTAGTTTGATTATGATTGACAGGTGTCAGATGTGCTGACAGGTATGATGGAGATGACTGTGATGCATGCCCCGTTAAAACAACAAGTGTCCAATAACACTTTGCTGACACACTGCTAGCTCAGCTTCACTGAGGCTAATTTCTCTCTCTCCCATCACTTGGACCATATGCTGACCTGATACAGTTCGGGTTCACTGTATGCTTGCCACGTCACGTTTCAGTTGCCGATCAGAGTCCGGACATTGCGCTTCCCCCTTCAGTCTCTCAGGTAATAATTGGTCCTGAGCTGTAATCCAGATGTAAACCTAGGCTCAGTCTCTGACAGGGGATTAAGATGACAATATCAGTAGTCACACAGGCACACACACACACACACACGCACTCTCTCTCTCTCATCTCTCTGTCTTACTCGCCATCTACCTCTCTCTGTCCCCTACACTTTCTATCCCCTCCCTCCATGTTCCTCCCTCTTCCTCTTTCTCTCTCTCTCTCTCTCTCTCTCTCTCACACACACACACACACATGCACACCATGGGGCAATGCTGGATATGAGTATTTATGAGTGTGTGTGTGTGTGTGTGTGTGTGCACCCTCAGACCCAGTGCTTGCATCAGGTAGGAGAGGATTAAAGGATGAGAGGAAAATAATGAAATGTGTTTTTTGACCTCCACAGGACAGGCGGAGGACAAGACACATCACAGGCTAACTTCTAATGTGGTTTATACTAAGCCAACTTTTACAAGAGGAGACACTGATCCGCCTATTATTACCTAGCAGACTCTTGTGCTTGTAGACACATTGACAGGCTCAAAGGCCGTACTGTAGATGAAACTATAATGATCCCCAGGGGGAGATTGGGTCATTGCAGCAGCAGTAATATAATACAGCGGAGAGCAAATACGATATATACAGAAAAATAGAATATGAAATACAATATAGTAAATGGAGCGAAGCCTGCAAAGCTAGTTCAGGCAGACATACTCGAGTGGCGCTACAGCTCAGTCAGCGGATGTGTCAGCTGACCTCACGTGTTGCAAATTGGGCGGTCTATTTAAACTGTCTAACTCACTCGCTCATTCTCTGCTGCTGCTTAACCTGCCGCACTGTGTTGCTCTGTTGTTGTTGCTGCTACTGCTGCACATGAACCTCACACCCCACCACCACCCCAGCATCCACCTGTGGGCTCTGTTTCATGGTCCGCCTAGTTGGGGGGATTTCTTTTATTCTCACTAAACACATTTCATATTTAATAAGTGAGTTATTTGACTGAAATGGGGGTTATATTACTGCATGCAACCAAGATTTCCAACACCTGAACATGTAAGATAGAAGATATGAATGAGAAGTATGGGATGGGGTATGGGTTACATCATTATAAGTCTACAGGTCAAACATTTGTACAGAAAGCTTCCTGGCTAGTCAAAGGGTTAAAACTGTTAGGATTGACAGTGAAGTTTACACAGTGCAGTGAACCAGAACTGAAAGGCATGTCTGAAAACCTTGACCAGACCTCGCAGCCACCGAGGGGAATTCAGAGACTGTGGCTGGGGTAGTGATAAGAGCGATGAGGAATGGTCCTTACATGACCTCCTACTCTGTTAGAGCACACTGGGACACGTCCTGTGTGTGCATGCGTGTGTGTGTGTGTGTGAGTGACAAATTGAGAAAAATCTAAACCAAATGCTTCCCTTCTCTGCTTGGACCCATCAAAAGGACTTGTGGTGAGGTATGCTCTGTTATTGATGCTGTGCCAACGTTTCACTCAAAGATGCACAGCCGAGGGCAGCACAGGAGTGGGGAGGCAGGGGCAAAGCAAGGGGAAGGGAGTGGTTTTGGCACAAGCATCATAATAATAAGGCTTTCCAGTCCTCCCTCCACATCTAAGGGGAAGACGAAAACAGAGAAACCCGACCGCATTTCCCCTGAAAAGGACTTGGAAATATCAAAGGCTCCATACGATTTCCATAATGTGGCAAAAAAAAAGAGGGAAAAAAAGAGAGAAGCAGGTTATTGAAAAAAGCAATTTTCTGAGCACAATCGTATTTAATAAATGATGACCAGCCTTTGCTATTTGTAACATATCCATGTACACAAAACACACACACACATACACGCACTGAGTTATCTGTAACACACCAGAGACAGGTCCACCATTATTCAATGAAAGTATCACAGGGGAGTGCTCCTCTTCCCTCCTCCTTTCGGCGGAGGGGGAGGGGAGTCATTGTTGCCTACTTGACCTGTTTGGTTTCCATATTCATAAGGAGATGGAGAGGACGGGTACGTCCCGATGTTCCATTCACCCTAACTCGATTCTCGCTCTCTCTCTTACCTCCTTCTGTCTCCTTCACCCCCCTCCTGGGCTCACACACAGGCCTCCCCAGTAGGAGGTGAGAGTGACAGACAGCAGGGCTCCCCCAGCCAGACTTTAGCCAGTCACCGCATGTTAGCATTCTACACCAGCAGGCAAGTAACACAATGAATGTCACAAGAGCACCGATGCCTCTCCGTCACTCACACGTGGTAACCCTGTTATATATGGTAATGGTTTCATTGTTTTCCTCCTTTTGGGAGGCGGTGGAATATCATCCATGAGAAATGTTGCAATGACTTGATGACGTCTCGTTGACGTAGACCATCTTAGCGATTATTTGCTCCGGGGCTGATGATTCTTTAAGATCTGTGTAACATTGCCAAGACACACACACACACACACACACACACACACACTGATTCAAAGAGATTTCTATAAACAGAGTGGGCAGAGAAAGGAGGAGAGAGTTGAACCAGAAAAGACCAAAGAGAGAGTGGGAAGAAGAGAGAGAGAGAAGTGAAGGGGTAGAACCAAGAGGTACAGCATGGGGAAAGATTGCTTGTCGTGGCTTGGCATTGTAATGTGTGCAGATTGGTGGAGGAGGCGGAGGCCTATAACTCAGCATGGTAATAACTGAGGCCAGGCACCATAGCTCACCTTGCTGCTGCTCTGCCACAGCCCACCTTTGCGGGCTAAACACCTCTCATCTGCTCTCTAGACTCGCACACTCCTCACACCAATCATCACAATTATAGTCCTCACCATCCATCAGTGGGTAGAGAGAGGCAGAGACACTGTAGCTCTTGGGGATGTTGATGAACCATTTCTCTCACAGGCTTATAGGGATTCTGCTAGGTCCCTCTTGACTGCTGAACACACTGCTACAAAGATCCTAGATTATCGCTGCGGTTAGGTGAGAACCTCGTTTTCCAATTTTCTTGCTTTTCATGTTTTAACTTCGCTTAAAGAATGACATGGATCTCTATGGGTTGAGAGAATTCCACAAATGAAATCCTTTCAAAACTCAAAAATGCATGATGGTTAATTCCTGAAAAGGTGCCAATTTGAAGATACGGTTTCACTCTACAGCAACATCATGTTTCTTTAACAGGAGTAGCGGCCCGCTGCGCATCAGTGTGCTCACGTAACACATAAGATGTTTTTTTTCTGTCCTCTATATGAAATTCCAGAAGGAGTTTTTTTTAAGACACCGGTGCTTCTGCACATATGCACTCATGGATGCACACATGCACACGCAGATACACGCAGATACACTCAGACACACGCAAACACACAAGCACTCTGCCAAAAAAGATATTTTGGCATAGCTAAGCTGATAATAATGACCCTACAGAGAGTTGCATCAGGCCATTATAGTCCTAATGGGTCTTTGTCACTCCACACTGTCTGTTGATGTGTATGCAAACAGCCCTTGTGTGTTTGAGTGAGTCTAGGGCTCCTGTGGGAGCTCCCTGTACGTGCCTGCTTGATGCCATAGCCAGGATGGATGGCAGCTCAATTGAATAAAGGGGCTCACCGCTGCACAATACAGCCGACGTGCTGAATTCACAATGAGGCCTGGATTTACTACCCCCGTCTGTGTGTCTGAATTAGCATATCTAACCCTCCTTTCCTGTGTGTGTGTGTGTGTGTGTGTGTGCTTTCGTCTCCAACTGGGACCTCTCCATAAATGCTACAGGCTATAAATCCCAAACCCAAGGGAAAATATCTGTCTTGTTACAGGGCGGCGTCCATGCTTTAGTGGACTGCTGCCCAAACTAAGAGCTTGTGAAAAAGAAAAGGGACAGTGGCCATTGTAAGAGGTATAGGATTCAACCTGCTTTATGAAACTGGGTTGCTATGGGTGTGGTTTGATGGAATTA
>CABFOQ010031411.1:21199-34042 GCA_900660455.1 Gephyroberyx darwinii
GAATGACGGGCTAATTTAAGTGTGAACATGTAAGGTTACAGTCAGCATTTCTGGAGGAGCTAAAAAAAAAAACACAAGGTGATCCTGACAGTCTGTTATGGCCCATGCAGGAGAACATCAAGGCTAGCATCCAGCCAGTCTGACAGACTCCCCGGCATGCTCGCTTCATATTCATTACATCAGTGCTTATGCCAAGCAGCAGTCACAGCTGACGTCTTTGTTTGAAACTTTCTATCATTGAGATGCTGAGACTAGTGTACGGCTCCAAACTTGAGAGGAGACTATTTTGACAGAGCTTCCACGCGGCAGCGATGCACGCTTCACGGAAACAATGCTAATTCCACACCTGCCATCATTATGTCCCTGATTTCCATGGCGCCCTCACGTTCGCTACAAAAATAAATCCACATAGGGCTAATTGCATTCTGCGAAAATGTTTGCTGCTCTGAACACTTCTATTTGTCTCTTGGTAGCGAGATGCTCGACGGTCGCTCAATGATTTGTATTGAAATAGGAAGAACACTGTGAATTAACCATGATAGTAACGCGCGGATATCAGTGTATGTATCTTCTCACACCAAACTGCCAGTTCTCAGTATTATTCTCACTTACAAACAACTGACCGAAAAAAACGAGGGATCAATTTGTCTCACTCTGTTTCTGGTGTGAATGGAGCCCAAATTCCTTATCTCTCCAAAACACAGAAACTCCCTGCCTGCTCTGGGCAGAGATGCTTTCATTATTTGCCTATGAATCGGTATTTAGGGAGAGAAAAAAAAAAGCCCAGAGAATATGCCATTATCTGAGTAGTGCTAAACACTCCAGCTGTGTGATACGGTGACTTGGAAAGCCTGGTGTGTACGTGCGTGCTTGTATGTGTGTGTGCGTGCATGCTTGTGTATGTGCATGTGTCTGTGTGTGTGTGTGTGTGTGTGTGTGTCTGTGTGTGTGTGGACATGCATGTGCTCGAAGGAAATGCACTAGAGTGAACCAGAGTTTCAGGAGCAACTTGATTGAGTGTATCTGCACAGAGCAGAGCCAAGGCATCTTTCTAAACAGAAAATAGAGCATGGCACAGACACACACATACACACACACACACACACACACACACACACACACATGCGCTTCCACAGTGCACATTATGAAGCAGAGCAAAGCCAGCATTCTGAGTCGAGCCTCCAGTCTCCCTCTTCATCTCCTCTCCTCACCACTCTCTTTCTCTCTCTCTCTCTCTCTCTCTCTCTCTCTCTCCCTCTCTCTCTCTCTCCACCCTGCCTCTTTCTCTCCATCTGTGTCAGTGCAGGCTGTTACGGCTCAATCAGGCTCACAAAGACACACAGAAGCACCTTCTCTTTGTCCGCTATCACCCTCATTCACAAGTAAGTCACCTTTCTTTCTTCTCTTTTTCTTTTCTCTACTGAGTGTGCATTTGCTTCTCTGATCAAGCCAAAAACGGGGAGATCTGGACGTCACTCCATGCCATACTGTTGGTCACTCTCGCTCTCTCTCTTACTCCCCCCCCTTCTTTCTGTGCTCTTCACTCATCACTCTCTGTTTGCTATCTCTTATGACTAGCTCGTGCACAGACTGGTGAACAACCAATCTATATTCTGTGGGGAATTCGGGAGCTTTGTGAAAGTGAAAGCAAGGAGAGAGTCATGTGAAATGTAAACAGGAAGACATTGATTAGCTTTCTGAACTGTCTGATTCCCCCGTGTGTTGATTTGTCAGTTTGTCTATGTGTCTGTGTTTCTGTGTGTGTCTGTCAGTCTGTCAGTCTGATGATGACTCTTGACTGCTGACTTTCACTGACACTCTCATTTTGTTTCGTGACTTCGCTTTACTAGTCTCGGTGCATTAGGATGCCCGGCGAGTCACAGATGAGATTTGTCTGCATTAAAAATTTATGTCCAGAAATGAGAAGCGGCATTTACATCCGCCGGACAAGTCCAGCATCTATCAATGTCGTCATCCTGACGAGTGGATGCATTTTTTTTGGTGTGCTGCGACCGTCTCGCTTTGCTTTCATACGGGCTTTGTCTCAGTGGCTTAGTGTCCTGCTGGCTGCACAAGGAGAAACTAATCAGGTTGCGTTTGGCCGTACCACAGGAATACAGTATTTGCATCTTGTTGCTTATTTCATTGACTTACGGCTGTGATGGCTGGCAGGCTATCAATGCAGAGTAATTACAATAGGCCACTGTGAGGCTGAATAATTGATGTGCTTCTTGGAGCTGATGTATGCTGGAAAAACCTATCTGCCGAGAGTCCCGTCAGTAGTTTATCATGGGGTGAGAGAGGGGAGAGTGCAGCCTGACTGCCAATGCTTAGTGCTGTAATAATGATGCAGGTCTGGGCCTGTCAGCACTAGGAACACTGGGAGCTAGTTCCCAAGCAGGCTGCAGCTCAGCTATCAGGTCGAGCCTTGCCCCAGATCAATACCTGGAAGAGGAATGGTCCCAAGCTAAAGACGCTCTTTAACTCTAAGCCCGTCGATCCCCCTCCTGTTAACACTGTCAGCAAAGGGGGGAAGATGATGTCTCTTTCCTGCTCCTAACGGGCAGCTTAGTGACTATTAGGTTTGAAACTATGAGACTTTCTACTTTATTTTGAGAATAAACTCTGATGGGTGTTTGGTTAAAAGAAAAGAAATCAACCATTGGATGCACTTACACTGTTGGATATCATCAATTTGTGATGTTCAGTGCATCCCAGGAGTTATTTTGCAATGCAAACTGTTGCAATTTACATTTTTGGTGTACCCACTTTCCCTCAACCTACCTCGTCTACTTCTGCTTCAGTTAACGATTTTCAATATTTCCCAGAATGACTTTCAGCAAACCCCAGAGAACGACTGGGAACTTGTTTTGTGGGCAGATGTGCTCATGAACAGGATTGTTTAGGTTAGATTTAAAATGTACTCCATTACAGTTACTAGTTACCATGTCAAAACTGTAATCAGTAATGTAATCCAAGGCTGGATTCTGATAATTTTCAGTTACTTTCAGATTACTTTGCCATATGACATACAACGATACCATAAAACTTCCAGTAATGGCTGGACCTTTATTTACCTCAATAACAGAGACCAGCCGACCTTTATTAGAGTTTATCATTTGAGACAGGCCATTATTTCTTTTGGCAGGTCCTGAGAGTTCCTCACAGTACCTTAGAGTGCAAATCAAAAAATGTGATTTATAATAAAGGCAAACAAAGCATCAATGCATCAAAACCAAATGAAACAAAAACCGCCAAAGACACAAAAGTGATTTTAAAATATCTCTCTGTTACATATTGATTTTAACAAACAGGAGCAATGCTGTATAGCGATCCAAACAGTACAGTTTGTTTGGTAATGAATTTCAAGGCGCCACTACCTGTCTCCATGGCAACGAGATAAACATGTCATCATGTTCCACTTCCTGCGGCATCTCTTTTTGGTGATATACAGTAGTTTGTGAGATTTGAGCAATTTCAGTAATATTTTATTCTATCAAAATTTTGACTCCTATCTGGTAATTCTAGCCTATTTTGTTTTAGCCTGTTTTGACGGTGGGGTCTGCCTGTAAGAGCAAATATCCCTAACTCACTGAGTCACTCTACATGTCCATGGCCATGCAGACCTGGTTGGCCTGCACCAAGTTGTGGTCCATCATAGATTGACAGTCTTGTCTTGCTTTTTGTAGATTTAAGTTAGCATAGCGTATGGCGACACCAGCCTCTAATAGTACAAAAGAAATTATTTTCAGCACTATGCACATGGTGTCACTAAGACAAATAAGTAGTCTACAATGTTCTGTAATGGTTAGAAGAATATTTATTTATCGTGGACATACATACATATATATTTTATGGAAAAAATGTCAGGACAGTAACAGGAACATTTTCAAAAATGATACTGTTAAATGGCCTGTGACAGGTGTTTCTCAGGGGCCCTGGGCCCGGGACAATGTTCCTGCTTGACCCCTCCCTGGCAGCGGGTATGCCACCAAACTAAAATGGGCCTGGGACGCAAGATACAATGCTAATAGCAGATTTTAAACAGTGTTAAAGTGTTTTAAGATGATTTTTTCCTTTAGGAATGGATATGACCAATCCAGAGCATGGTTGTTTAATGTGGACCTGAACAGCACGCTACAGGGAAACTCTCCTCTGTTTGATTCAACTTCTCTATACCGTTTAGATGCAAAAGCAACCTTAAAATCTAAATGTATTGTATTCCATATCATTCTGTGCCAGAGGGGGTCACGAACAAAGGTGTTGCTAGTGGCGATCATGAGTTCATCTCCTTTTCACTGCGATGCAGAATGTCTCCGTTGTGCTTAGTTAAAAAGGCTTGCCTCAGACTCCCAGTCAGTCTGTCTCTCCTTCCTTTCTATTCTATCTCACTGCAATGCCCGCTAGCCCAAACTCCACCCTGACTCACTCACACAACATCCATTATGTATGGACCAAAAATTGAAGAATAACAGGCTTGAGGCAAAGAAATGAAACATAAATGAAGTACAACAAATTTAGAAAAAGAAACAAAGTTGGCTAAATCTACATCTACACTGAATTCCTATGCCCTTTGAGCTTGTTAACCGGCATTGCTATTAAGGTTTACTAGATACAATGTTAATTCAACTTCAATATACAAGTAATCCATAGAGTAAGTAAATAAACTGTGTACAGTACCCAATGTGGTACTAAACCATTAAAGGGACGGCAATTTTTTGGAAATGAATCTTATTCTGGAAGTAAAAGTCTGTACCACATGCAGGCTTGCACAGTCATTAAGAGCACATACAGCTCTGGAAAAAATTATGAAACCACTCCAAATTATCCGTTTCTCTGGTTTTACTATTTATAGGTATGTGTTTGAGTAAAATGAACATTTTTGTTTTATTCTATAAACTAGTGACATGAGTTGTGCCTGTGTTGGAATTCAACAGACACTGGAATGGAATGGCTGTCATACAGAGATGCTGATTTAAGAAAAGATTTGGAGTGGTCTCTTAATTTCTTCCAGAGCTCTACTGTAAATACATCTCTAGTCAGGAGCTGCGTCATCATATGAGGCTAGGGTTGGAAGTCTCCCAACCCTGGGTGATATTTTTGAGTATCACATTGGTTGTGTAAGCCAAACACACCACCCACTGTTTGGAACTTTCAGAAAATAGTCATCAGACAAACCAGTGACAAGGAAAGGCAGACATGCAGGAACAAACAAAAGAGGTCCAAACACAGGGGACAATAACTAGTCAACAGTAATTAGGTGACAAAACACTATTTTTGTTGATTGTCCAGGTTAAATCTTTTTAGGTGATTTATGAGAAAGATGCCAAAATTCAATGAAAAAGTTAGGTGTCTCATACATCGTCTCCCCTTTATCCTGAACAATGAGTGAATTAATGAATGAAAAAGTGTTTGCAAGTGCACACACAGCCGTGGAGAGATACCTGAATGCAATTCATGGTGCAAAAGTTTGGTCCGCCTTGTGCACTGTGCTCTGCAGGTGTGGTGTGTTCCTGAGGTCTTCTGCTTGGGTACAGGCTGAGTCTGCGCCTTGTGGGTAGCATCCATTCTTCTCACTGTAACCAGCATATGGGAAATGTCTTAGAGGGAAACTGTGTCTCTCAGCCCAGACCAGCTTTTCTTCTACATGGATCTCTACCGTGCCACTTCACATTTGGTTTTCATTTTATGCAAAGAGAAGCCACAACCACACGGTCCTTCCTCCCACAACTAGAGAGGAAGCTTAAATAGGCTATAGGACATGGAGCCAAAACTGTCCTATTTCGCTGGAAAAAAAGGAAAGGTTGAGCATATTCATGCAAACAGAGAATTTGAATTAATTTACAATGCAAATGATAAACAAGCAGATCTTGGATCAGATAGATGCTCATTTAATATATGGAGGAATTCTAATGATTATCCTCCTTTGCTCCCTGGCAAACTGAACTGCCTTTTCTCCAAAATACATTAACTGAGGTCTCTGGCTGTAACAACAGGGGTATTCTTTCTATTTCAAGAAGCGATGCTCATTCCTAGCTGTACAAAGGAGACTGCTTTTGTATCTCCTCCCCTTCCCATCAACACAAAGATAAGGTTAGAAGGTCTCTTCTACTCCATCTTTTATCTGACAAAAACACCACTCGCACGTTTTTTTTATTCCCCTCACCAATAATAACATCCCTTTAATACATTTTCTGATACATCCTTTTGAAAATCCCCCTGCCACTCTGCTCATGCTATCTCTCTCATTTAGGCAGCTCTTTATAGAGCTGGCACAAAAATACATTTCCTTTGCCCACGGCAACTGCTGGAAGGCAGGCAACCACGCGCATATGAATGCGAGTTCATAAATGCAAGCACATGCATTCACGTGCACACACACACACTTGATCAGAGCTTTCTAACTGCGGCAAAGCAAATCAGATTCATAGAGTAACTGAGCATTGATCTACCTGTGGATCCTCATCAGTAGAGGCATTAAGCTTTGGTCCAGTAGGAGTGCTCCGGCCCTGCACATCCATTCTTTTACAAGTATTTAGCCAGACACCTCGACTCTTCCTGTCCACTCGTGCAGCCTCATTGCTCTGTCCTTCCCAAACACTCATTACCTAGCTGTCAATAGGTCTCTACTTCTCTCTTTTACTCCTTGTATCTACTCACATTACTCTGGTTGGCAATTGGCCATTTATTGTGCTAAGCCCAGAGTGAGACGTGAATGGAAGGATGGGTAGAAGAGAGGATGGATTGATGAGGAAGGTCTCCTCCTCACTAAGCCAGGTTCATTACAACTGATTGTCTGCAGCATCTTGAATCCATCAGGTAGCCTCTCCTCCCTCAGTGCAATAGGAGAAATCATACAGAAGAGGTAGAAGTCAATATAGCAGTGCATTAGGGTCTACAGCTTGTATAATATGTCTTTACATAGCTTGCCAGCAGTAGATCTTTCTTAACGGTCATATTCTGTAAAACAGTATGAAAGTATAATGGAAGGTGACTTGGCACAGCCTCCCACTCTACCACGTTCATGTTGGAAATGTTGGTAAAATTTACATTAACATCCATAAATGCACCGTGCTTGTGAAGTAATAGTCTCATAAAACATTAATAACCACACTATGAACATGAGACATTTGTGACAGTGCAACTCGCCAAGTTGTTTGCTGCACCATTTTGGCTAGGGGTCTACTTTTTCATTTTATGCCTCAGGAGTCATTTTTCACTTCTTGTCAGACAAGCAGTCTTGAAGTAAGAAGATATTAATTATCAACTAGACTTTATTGTACATTTGAACATAGTCTAAAAACAACTAAAAGAAGTGTTTATGCTCATCGATCATGCCAGATGGACGAAATAATTGTGCTACCATTTCATGTGACACCAGTGTATGAGGGCGGATCTTCATCTTGGAGGTATTCTTGGAAATTTCCAAACCATTATTGAGGTTCTTGCACAATCCACTGGCTGAAACCTGTGTAGCTTTAGACCACTCTGACTCTGAGCTATTTTCTTGACTTCTAGCCAACAGTGTTATACTGCATTATTAAAGAGTCTACGTCTGATGACCATTCTGGTAAATCAATATCAATAAACTGTGCATCTCTCATTAGGAAATGAAAAACCATTACTGTGAACTGTGAGTTTATCAGGTTGTTTTATGAAGTGTTTATTAAAGACCAATTCTGATGATGATCTGCTTAATATAAAGTGTGCTGCCCTCTAGTTAGTGAGCATTAAAAGTCACCTAGTTTGGGATTTGTTTGAAATTAGTTTAAGTTGTGGTGTATTACTGCCATGCTGGAGAGTTTCTAGTTGTATTCAGTGCTTTGCAAAGTGCACCGTGCATCTGATTCACCACCCTTCCTAACACAGACATGGAAAACATGCATATGCCTGCATGCAAAGGCCTGTAAGTTAAGTCTCTGCATATCTGCAATGGTATGAAATGGTATGAAATGAATCTCCCTAGCCAAGGATGATAATGATAATGATTATATTGTAGTGAAGCATTTTGTACCCCAAACTCCAGCGTATGCTGCCAAAATCATGGCAAGCCTTGCAGTAAAAGTCATTCAATATGAGAAAACTTCATAGCACAATCCAACTAAGACTGAGATGATGGATGGCTCCTATGGCACACAGGAAGCAGGTTCACAAAATCTAATCTACATTTATATTCAGAGCGCTCTCTCCCTCTGTGTGCGTCAGTGGTGCTGTGTGAGTGTCTGGGGCAGTAGCGCTGGACAATAAGCAGACCACTCGAGAGCAAGGGGCAACGCTGGCCTCGAGGTGAGCGGCGGCAGCAGAGGAAGGTTGGAGTGACTGTGCCAAGGGGTGAGGCCCGGGGCGCGGCAGTACATCTTATCTCCTCCTGCCTCTCAGCAGACCTCCACCTCTGGTCCTAATGCAGGTCGCACACAGCACAGAGGGCACCGCTTAATCACCGTAACCTGAGAGGCACACTGTGTTTATGGGGGATTAGTGAAAATAATGTTGGGGACGGCACGGTGGCTCAGAGGGGTAGCACTGTTGCCTCACAGCAGCCTGGGTTCAATTACTGGATCTTTCTGTGTTTACAAGTTCTCCCCTCATGTGGGTTTCATCCGGGTGCTCCTATTTCCTCCCACACCAAAAACATGCAGGTCAGATGGATTTTAGACTCTAAGGCTACATCCACACTAATACGTTTTAGTTTTAAAACTAAAACGATCTCCGTCCACACAAACGTTTTAGCATTTCACCGTTTCAGAAATGATCTCCGTCCATACTAACACACCTGAAAACGCATATCACGTGACCTTTTACCTACACTGGGCATGCACGTGCTGGTGTAAACAGGAAGCAGATTGTCTGCTCTGCTGTTGCTTAGTTGCAGAAAATACTGTTATGAAGAACAGCAATGGCGAAATATAAGAGCAGAGATTTTTTTGTTTGGACGGACAATGAGGTGGCACTGTTACTGAAAGTAACAAACAAGTATAAGGCGAAGGATCAGGAAAGGACACGTCTGACTGATAAGACCCAATCAGGAAGCGAACGTGGGTGTCTGCATCATCAAAAGTCATGTGTGGATAGTGTGGATGCTAGCCGTAAACGTAGCAAAAGTTGTGTGTTTTAAAACGAAAACGTATTAGTGTGGATGAGGCCTAAATTTCCCAGAGGTGTAAATATGAGTGTGAGTGATTGAGTGATTGAGTGATTGAGTGATCACCCTCTGCCCAATGCATGCTAGGGTAGAGTTCAGCCCCCTGTTACACTGACAATGAATAACTGGGTAAAAACAACGAATGAATGAATGAAATAATGTCAAGGAATGATAGGGAAGTAATAACATTGTGTGTTTGATCAGCCAGTAGTCTGTATGTGTGATTCTTTATTGATTCTCAAAGGAGAAATGACTGTATTTATTGGACCCGCCCCACACTGAGGTCAAAGCACAGGGTTAGCTACAAAACAGATGAAGCTAGTAGGGATTCAGTGTCTTGCTCAAGGGCAGACGCTTGAACTAGGCCCTCCTGAATGAAGAGCTCTCCCACAACGCCACCCTGCTGCCCTGCCACCAACAGCGGTGCACCCTTTGGGATCAAAGACCATTAAAATAACATTAAAGTTGCAGTGTAATAAAATAATAAAAGTCAGACCTGGTGGAACCCAGATTCAGATTCACCATTGCTCTGCCTGGTACTCAGAAGACTGCATTTTTACAACCATTAGTGGTCAAGCACCACATCCATTCTTTGCAGCCACTTAGAAATCACAGTTTTCAGTATTGCACAGACATTTCTGAGATTACTCAACGGCAGCAGTGAACAAATGAGTCTTTAACCTATTTTTTTTTTTTATAAATAGTCAGGGTTGAGGCTAGTCTGATTCCTTCTGGGAGTTTGTTCCAACTATGTGTAGCATAGTAACCGAACGCTGCTTCGCCCTGTTTGGTTTTCACTCTGGGGACTCTGTACTATTGCAGAGCAGAGTGGGTTTGTGCTGCTTATTCAATATTACAGAGAATACCACTGCTTTAAGCCACCTGGGTAAACAGGTTATTGCCGTATCAATCATTTACAGTGACATCCAATCGTCGAGACAGAGACAATATTGACCAGCAGACTGACAGAGATTAATGCTGCTACACATGAACAGACCTACCCATCCCTCCTCTATCCATCCTTCTCCTCCACCTCTATTTTTTTTCTCCTCTATTCTATCCATCATCTATTTTCTCCTTTATTCTTCTCTTCATCTATTTCATTTCTCCATGGCCCTCGACCATGAACAGATTCACATCAGTTTAAAGCTTTAAAGTTGTCATTAAATAGTAAAACCGTATATGTGATGTCACAGTTGAGCATCAGACTAAGCATCAACCAAACATGAACAAAAAAACATTCAAAACGGTAACAAAAACAGCTCAAAAACAGCTCACATGGCTGATCAGACCATTTTCTCAGGTATTTCAGGGCTCGGGCAGGTCACCCTTGATTGACACGCCTGTCCACGCCTCCGAGCTATGTCACACAAACAAGCTCAAGTTGCTACCAATGTCAAGACTGAAGAAATGGCGCAATGGTTCTGTCTTATCTTTAAGAACCTCAGATTGAGATTTTCCTAGCCTCGTTCTGGTCAGATGGTTACTGACTGGTGAGTTACACAAAACATAACCCTAGCCATGTTATTCATCGATAGAATTAGTTAGCCTAAATGCTAAACGTTAGCAAAACACCCTCGCTTGTAATTCTGGTTCTACACTGCAACAATGGTAGGAGATTGCTGACTAATTCATAGCCAGTGTCAGGAAATAACCGAAACATGTAGAATGTTATTGAATTCTCATAATATTTATATGCTATTTATATGAACACAAATGACATATTTACAAGGCAGACATGGAAATACCCTTCCATGGGATTTAACATCTAATACTCTCATTTTGCTTTGCACACAAGTGTACCGGATACTATGCTATGTTCACTGTTTCATAGATAATTCAAAGTCAAGTGTTTCCCAATGGGAAACTGAATGGGTCATGTCATATGCATTTCCTCTGGTATTTCCTAAAGGTTTTTTTTCTCCTCTAAAGGTGAATTTGATGAGCAAGAAGGAGCAGAGGGGGCTGTTTTAATGATAACGTCATCCCCCTGTGGGTGAGCAGCCAGATGAGTAAGTCAGGTGAAACCAAGTGTTAAATGCATGAGAGTAGAGCTGATATATTATTGATGACCCATGGCATTGCATGACCGACCGCACACACGCACACACACACACATAAATACATGCACCTAATAGTGTACTAAAATGTCTAGGATCCAGCTGGTGGGCAACCTGCCCAACACCACCACCACCCCACACACACGCACTCACACACACACGCACTGACACACACACGCACGCACACACTCATACACACACTCACATTCTCTCTCTTTCTCTCTCTCTCTCTCTAGACACCAAGCCCTAAAAAGGACCATAAAGTGCTGTCAGATATGAGCCCTATAATCGGCAAAGGCTTGTTCCTGCTGCTATAACGTCCTTTCTGGGCGAAATGCTATCCAACCCCAATAATTTATACTGTTGGGAATACTTAGAGGACTCATATTGAATCTTGGGACAATTACTAATAGGCCACTGTCAAATGGAACATCCTTCCTTAGTAATTCAACCTTATGCTTTAATGTTTACTCTGCCAGAAATTAATGAAATTAATTTAGTTTAACACATTCTAACTACATTGCCCTTCAATCGTGTGCAACACGGAAAAGCTCAATATTTCTAATTATTTCTCATGAAACCTCGTCTGAGTGACTTCCTCTTAATTGGAATGTGAAATTAACATATTTCCATGAAATAGCTGGAGGGATGGGAAAAAAAGCCCTTACGATGGGAATGACACATCCTGCAATCCATCAACGGCAGGAGAGCGCTCAGGGATATTTTCAACCTTTATTTACGCTGCTTTGACTCAACAGCCTTGTTCTTTGTCTTCAAAACCATGCTAAGAGCATACACAGTTACACAACGCCACACCTGGGAGCGACCGCTATCACAATCTTGGACTAGAACCCACTGTGAAACTCCACCGGGGCGGTCGGGGTTAAGTTCCTCGCTCAAGGGCAAATAAGGAGTAGAAACGGAGAGTGGCATTAAAAACACTCCTCTTTTGAATTGTCACTGCATCACTAAATCTCCATAATGCTCCGGAGATTCGAGCCCGCAACTATTTGACTACAATTTTGGTTTTCTACCCCTGTAGAAAACTGCAGCCACAACACACACACACACACACACACACACACACACACACAGGTAGACAGATAAGCAGGAGCAAAGAGAGGCTGTGTGTGACAAAGGGAAGAGTTCAATGCTAACGAGTTAGTGGAGTTTGCACTGTAGCAGAACACTGGCTCCCTCTGATTGTCTCTAATTAACCTCCATGGCATAGAACCACCAAGCACAGAGGGATTAACACACAGAGGGCTGATCTTTGTGTGTGTGTGTGTGTGTGTGTGTGTGTGTGTGTGTGTGTGTGCGTGCGTGCAGAGGTGTTTCTGCGTGTGTGTGTGCGTGACAAAGTGATGACGGTTGAAGTTGTGATCACATTCACACAGGGGAGGTCTCTGAGTTCCTCTCTGGCCGCTGGCTAAGCCCCCTAGGAAATGGCATTAGTTCAGGGAGAAGACGGGACGTCCCATGAAGCCCGGGGTGATCCCAGCTGGGACTGACCCCTGACCCCTGTCTGAGAGGACGGGTGTTGATAGGGGATAAGAGAGCGAGAAGGACACCAAGATGATTGAATTTTGTTTTTGGGTGGAAGGAGGGGTTTGAGGATTTAGACAGAAATCAAAACCCCTC
>CABFOQ010031415.1:0-19315 GCA_900660455.1 Gephyroberyx darwinii
GGCAGCACTACGAGACCCTCTTCACCCTGCTGGCTCTTCTCAGCATGGAGCTGGCCAATGAAGAGGTGGTGGTCGACCTCATCCGCCTGGCGCTTGCCCTGCAGGTATCAATGCATGCCGTGCATATGTGCACTCACAGGAACATACAAATATAAATGCTAACATAGATGTACATTGTTGTAGATGACACTTACACAGTACACACACGTGGATGATGGTTCTCCTATTCCAGTGATTTAAAATAAAACATTTTATTTATATAGCCTTTATCTAAAAGCAGAGTTCACTAAGTGCTTTAAAAGAATGCATAAAAATAAGCAAAATGTATAAAAAGGAGGAAAAAATTGGGAGACATTCAAAATAAAGTTACAATTTAATATTATAATCAAAAAACATCAAATCAACTCTATAAAAGTGCATTTTGAGAAGGGACTTCAAAAGATCATGGCGCTCCACAGTCTAGGCGTCCTGGTTGATCTCCCTGTGTTTCCGGTGTAGGACCTATCCCTGTCCACGGACGAATCGCTGCCTGTTTATAACCGCTGTGCTGTCCACGCCCTTGCTGCTGCCTACCTCAACCTCATCTGCCAGCTCACCACCGTCCCAGCCTTCTGCCAGCATATACACGAGGTCAGGGTCTGTGTGTGTGTGTGTGTGTGTGTGTGTGTACCTCTGAATGAACCTCTACTTAATAAACTGCTTTTCTCCTCTCCCCTTAAGGTAATTGAGGTGAGACAGAAAGAGACTCCCTACCTTTTGCCTGAGGACGTCTTCATAGAGAGCCCCAAGTACGTACCACATTCAGTCCTCCATTCTTCCTGAACCGACATACTAGACGATACAGCTGGTATTCATGTCTTTTTTGATGAAGCAGGATGGAATTCATGTATTCATAAGAAACTTATCCATTGACCTTTCTGATCTCTCATGTCTCCCGTGCATCAGAGTTGCACTGAGTAATAA
This sequence comes from Gephyroberyx darwinii, assembly GCA_900660455.1. Lineage (NCBI taxonomy): Eukaryota > Metazoa > Chordata > Actinopteri > Trachichthyiformes > Trachichthyidae > Gephyroberyx > Gephyroberyx darwinii. Next base: position 964 of record CABFOQ010031415.1, read on the forward strand.
AACTTGTGCCAGGGTCAGAAATTAATGGAGGCTCAGGGAAATGAAATGAAATGCCTGTGAAATGCCCCCTTTACGAGGACCATTTAGGAGTACCATTTCTTTGCATTTCACTCTGTTCACATTTTTTCGTTGTCAATATTCCTACGTGAATGTGGCTACTGTCACCTGTGGGCCACCGTAGATGATTTGTGGCCTGCAACTGGAAAATTCTTGCCAGTGCGTTCAGGGCAAGAACAATGAGGCGTTTGATCAGAAAACAATTGAGTATGCAGGCTGAAGTAGTAGAAAACGCTGGCACCACACACCCCGCAGTAGAAGAACTTGCTGATCCTACACAAACCACTGCACCCACAAAAAATAAAACAACGAATATCATAAAAAACTGAACTGAACTAAAAGATGAACTGGTTGGGCGTAGAGAGTGGGGAAAATGGCACCATGCTCTTCTGTAAGGCAACGAGTTTCCAGCAGAGGGAAAGATCTTAGTGGCATGAATTTAGTGTTTATTTGCCAATATGCAATGCAAATGTATTGTTTCATCTTGAAAAGCACCAAAATGCCCCTAACAATCAGGTCAATGGGGGCACAAAATGCCCTCTGAGAAAAAAGTTAATTCCTCACCCTGGTGTGTGCACGGCATGCACAGTAAGCAATCCTTCATGGCTGACCCCCCTAACCCTTTTCCCTCCCAGGCTGCCTTCCTCGCTGGAGAAGGTAGAAGGGGAAGTGTTGTTCCTGCAGTCGAAGATCACCGAGGTCCTGGGAGGTAGTGGTTACAACACAGATAGACTGGCCACACCCTACATCCCCCAGTACACTGGTAAGCAGCCCTGATGATGAGCCCATTGTAATGTAACGTCTGGTAGTCGCTGTTGTGTGTTCAATAATGTGATAAAGAGGGGGAATTCTTACAAGAAACGATGGAAAATGGCTCTTCTCTCCAAGCAAATAACTATTTATTGACTCATTAATATATATTTCAGCCATATTGTGTAATTATGTAATGTGATGCTTTATTGATCCTCATATGGGCATTCAGAGTGCAGAACTGAACCCGAGCTGTTAGGGATTCAGTGTCTTGTTCAAGGACACTGACCCAGGGTCATCTGGTTGAAGGGCAGTCCTTCTAACCATTTGCCCACCTTGCTGCCCATATATTATTATATAAAGGCATGTAACTGAAACACGATGAAGAATAACACTATTTTCATAGATATAAGAGTGCATTTGTTTCAATTTTTAGGGACATTTGTACTTGTTCTGAGTCTGTGCCCTGTTTGAGTCTTCATCTCACTAACGTGGAAGAATGAAACAGCTTCTACAACCTAAATGTTACCTTGACATACACTGTACACCTTACATGAGTGGTCCTTTGGGGTATATAAATACAATTTCGCTTAACACTGTAACATCTTTGTCTTTTCAGATGAGGACCGTCTGTCCAAGAGAAAGAGCATTGGAGAAACCATCTCACTCCAGGTGGAGGTGGAGTCACGGAACAGTCCTGAGAAGGAGGAGGTGAGGGCTAGAAGCGTTGACATAACAATTTCATATCAGAAAAGAATAGCCTGTACGTCGTGTCTCATAACCAAAATATGTAGTGCGCAGACATTTCAAGCAGATAACTCTTCTTCAGGGAGCTTAACATCTTAAGCTTAAAGCTTAGAGCTTAAAATATCTTTGAGCAAGTCACTAATTTCCTACGAGGTCCAGGGGTGCTGTTCTGCAGCTGACCCTGCGCTCTGTCCTCCCTAAAATTCACAATCACATTACTATTATTAATTTTAATGATGTGGTGCAGACCACGGGCGGCACGGTGACTGGGTATAGAAGAGGAAAATTAATGACTGAAGGTGCAGACCATTCTTTTCTGTTATGGGATTATGTCCATTAATGTAAAATAAAGTTGAGCGTAGAGCTGAATGCTTTGTTTATCTCATATTACATAATACACACTTATATTCAGCTGTATACTATACTGCTTAATAATTCCCTCATTGTTCTCTTGCTCTACAGAGGACACCAGCAGAGGAGATTACATTTGAAACCCTGAAAAATGCCATTGGTATGTCAACTCACTTATCAGCATTTGCAGTTTCAAGCATTTAATGGATTATCAAAACAACAGTCAAATAATGTGTGTCTCCCTCCAGTGGACAGTGTGGGTATGGAGGAGCAGGAGAGGGAGCGTAGGAGGCAAGTGGTGGAGAAGTTCCAGAAGGCCCCCTTCGAGGAGATTGCTGCCCACTGTGGTGCCAGGGTACAACAAAAACATCATTTTCTGTTCATCTGCATTCTTTTCAAGCACAATTTTCCTTTGTTTCAACTATGTGTCATTGTCTGATATGACTTTGTTCTGTCTAGGCCACTTTACTGCAGAGCAAGCTGAATCAGATCTTTGAGATCACAATCAGGTAAGAGTCAGTGCTACGAGACCTTGATCAAATGTAATACCTGGACAACCTCACACAACGGTAAAAGCCATCTAGAGCCGATAGAGTTTGATTAAGACAAAGACAACTGTTAGTAGTGGGAGTGTGGGAGATGATGACATCGATGATGACAGTGATGCTGACTGATTAAGTCAATGAGGATGATAATGTTGACCATGATGATGATGACCCTGCCCTGTCTCCTTGTCCCTTCCAGACCCCCGCCCAGCCCATCCGGAACCATCTCGTCAGGTTATGGCCAAAGCCAGAGTCGATCTGTACCCGTCTACGAGATGAAGTTTCCTGACCTTTGCGTTTATTAGTTCAGTGAAATGTCACGGATACTAAAGCTACAGATCAGGTGTCAAATTTTCCAGATTCCCTGTTTAATGGTTGAGGTCAGGAATGTGGTCGGGTCCTTTCTCAGTACTCTAAAGGCAATATCATCATGGAGAAAGAACCACAGGGAATGGGGGGGATCAGTGTTTGCAGCCAACTAAAAAGCGAGCCACCTTTTTGATTTCCCTCACAACCTGAAATGACATTTTCTTTTGCCCTCTGACCGCCAGACATAACAAGCTGATAGACGGACATGAATGCAGCAGCAACACAATTTTAATTTGTCCCATTTCCCTCAGTTCAGCTTAGATGGCTGTTTGACTTCCACCGACTGGTTCTTAGGATTATTTTTCGACTGAGACCTCGCCAAGAACTGTGGGGGAAAGTTATCGACAGCGTGATAAAAGATAAAAGTCCGTTTCCTACCATCTAACTGACTTGCTGCATGCCCTATAACTGGAAACATAATCCTTGACGGCTGATGTTAATGGCTTTTTATTACGTGTTTGCCCCTTACAGGGTGCCATACAGCCCCATAACACAAACAAACAATTTATTTGTGGCATTTGTTTATTGTCATGATTTAGTGGTCGAAGGAAGAGCGTATGAGACACTCATCTTCTTGACAGAGTATTTTTGGTAGACTGAGTACTGCTAAAAATGTTTGAGTTGGATATTTACTAATATGGGAAACACTAAGCTATTCCTTTCCCACCAAAATCTCTCGGCTCTTAACGAACCATGTGTTTAGTGCTCAATGCTTTAATGTAGGTTTTGCCTTTTTAGTGTTGTTAGCCATAAGTGCTTTTTTTTCATGTGGGGCATTTCCCCCACCTCGCTTTTATTGTTCTAATTATTATTATTGTTCTTATCACATTAGTATTTTGTTTTATTAACTTTGGTTTTTAAAGAAAGATAGTTGTTGACCTGTGTGCTACGCTCCCAAAGTGAGTGTGCCTTATGGGTGACTCGAGTTAAAAGTAGACTGAGGTATCGTCATTCAGTCTAAACCACACTACTGCACTGCTAGGCAAAACAGTCAACGACGCCAAACACCTAAAGAAGTGTTTACCATGATGTTAACCAGATCCAACACAAGCAGAAAGTCATTTAAGGAACCTTTTATTTTTCTCCTTGCCATATAAATGTGTATATACAGAGAACTATAGTATCGATCTACAAGCTGATGTAAAGGAGTGTTTTTGTGTGTATATATTGAATCTACTTTTAGACCAACTCTGCACTGACTCTGGCCGTAGATGAGGGAGAAAACTACTTTTTAAAAAAAAAATGTTATCCTTAAAAACTAACCAGCGTGGCATCAAATCAAGACCGATATTCACAAGAGACTGAACAGCCTGCAAGTGGAGATCTACAGGCGAGCAGATCAAACTAGTTGGGTCTGAAAAGTGTCCTTCCAAAACATTAATGAGCCCATCTGATACTCTTGGAAGGACAACAAGTTTTACTGCTATTTTCAACTTGGATTACCAGCCACAGCGATTAGCACCATCATTTAGTTTGATTTGTTTCCTGCTTATTGTTGTCATTTAGTGACTACATCCTTAGTCATGCTGGAATGAGTTTGCACTCTGTATTTATACCTTACTGCAGCGGCAGCCTCCTAGGAGCACAGTTATTTCATACAACTACATTTGGATAAATCTTAAAGCCATTTTGCGTGTGTGCACGTATACACACACTCACAAACACAGGTATTAAAAAAAAAGTATAATGGCAATAAATTGGCATTAGCCTGATATATTTTTGTTGCTCTGGTAGCACAGTGTTAGTGAGGACGATGCAGAGAGAGATTATAGTGTTCAGGCTAACAAGGCCCAAGTGTAGGTAGCCGATCCTAGTATGTGTTTTGATACGCACCTTCTGTTCTTGTTGTTCTTGTGCTGTGACTGTTCTACTTTGTTCTATCTGTGTAAAATATGATACCCTGCCCCCAAACCCCCCGCCCCCGCCACCACTGTGCTTCTGTGAATTCTGTCCATTTTGGACGTGGCAAGTGTCGCTGCCGTAAATCCCATGGCATGGCTGTAATGGTGTCTGGGTTGTTCCTGAATGTCCGTTTGTTTTATTGGTTTGTTACCATGTAGTGTCCGGTGTGTGTATATTTATGTCCACACGTGCTAGTGTATCAGATTTTCCAGTGACCCATGTGCAACTATGCACCATTCATGTTTACTCCTTTTGTCAATGTGGGTGGCTGTGTGCTTGCATGTGTGTATTTGTATGTGTGTATGTATGTGACGTGTATATGGTCTGTGTGTGTGGCTCAATCATTACCCAAGACCAAACATTTCAAGCAGTTTACAGTTAAGTTCAATGACTCCTTCCTCCACTTTCATGAAGAACAAGGTATCTAATAGCAATGTGCAGCTGTCTAAACCTGTTATGCCACACGAAAATTGTCTTACAGCACCTTGCAACCTTGCAGTCAAGACATGTAACGCTATTGATCTGCTTTTTGTCATTGCATAATGTAACATAATCTTTCTTTTGTCATTTACATGTCTTGTAAATGTATCTGTTTACAATGTAGTGCTGTAGGTCAAATCTATTGATTCTGTGAACTTTGCACTTTAAAACTGGATTTCCTAGTGACAAAGGCAGCTTTTACATGGAGAAAATGCCTTATTAGTGTCTGACCCGACTTTGCATGCTAGTGATGTAGCTGTGCTGTACAGTTCTATGACCATCTGTGAGAATAAACTTGTCTGTAATCATTAAATTCTGATTTGGTTCATTTACAATTGAATATTTATTATTGATAATATTGAAATCCTGGTTAAAACGTCAACAAGATGGATAGAAGCTGAACTGCATGACATACAGAATGCCGTGAAAGCATCATCCAGTGCATTAATAAATAAATACTCAACTTGTGGATCACTTGCAACAAAGTCTGAGACTTGACTGCATGTCCAAATACATGACAGTGGTTAACCTTGACCACTCACGCCAATTGCAGTTGTTTGTTTCCTCAGCAGTGATTAAACAGCGTGGTTACCTGTGAGAGTTTCTCTCAGTGGTATTCGCTATCTGCCTGCAATGGACAGTGTGTGGTGTGATGTGTTTTTTTTTTTTTTATCAGACACCACTTGGAGTAATGCCTGTATTGTGTATGTATTTGCCACCTGTCGCTACTATTGGTTTTCATTCCCCTGTCTGTCATTTGATTGGATGTTTGATCAGAATTAAATTCAACATATGTATCTTATATGTCTCTTCTCCTCCTTTTGCAGCCAACAGCAGAAGATAGCATCCATCCATTTAATTTTTTTTAAATTAAAGCCCACAATACTGAGGAGGAAATGTGTTGCATAATGTAAATCCCACTTGTCGCTGTGATCATGCTCATTGATATAAAAAGTAAAAAGACGACATGGACGCTCAAAAATGAAGGCTTTTTAGTATTGATGCTTTTTCTATTGTCTCTGAACACCATTGTAGATGAAGGTCACTGCTGCTCTCATCTATCACCACTACAATTTGAATTCATTTCTATTTTAGATGTTTTGTGTTTTCCACTCCTGGATCTTGTGAATGAATGCTGTGACATGTTTGTATATAGTTGATGATTATTAGTAGTTTCTTGATATATTTCTTACATATTCTCAGTGTCTGTGCACATCATCTGAAATCAGTCAGACAATCACCATTTTTGTTTGCCACAAACAGTATATCTTTAATATTATATTCAATTACAAAATGTTACAACATACCTCTGTGAAAATAAATGGGAAAAAAATCATTCTGAAATGCCCTCCCTCACGCCCACCTCCTACCCCGGACTGCCATTCAGTGTTAACTTCCTTATTCAAATGGTTTGGATCGGTGATGACGTTGCGGGTCGCCCTCAAGAAATAATATTTCTCAGACAGTAGTCAAGTCAAGACCATGAGGATCAAGACAGTAGGTGGGTGAATGAGTGTTTTTTTAAACACCAAACTATCATGTTTTTTTTTATCGGTTTACCTTTAGTTAAGGTTCTTGCATCAGAATAACTTTTGGTCCAAAAATGAAGCTTAACAACATGCTGATGATATTGACAGGTTCCTGTGATTTAAATGAAGAGCTGTGGGTTTTAAGGACATGCAATTGCTATTAGGTGTTTTCAACTTAACCATCCCTCTCCCCTTCATCCCCTTCTCTACTGAGCATCCTTGATAACGTTCCTGAAGGGCTTGACCAGGGGCCCCTGAAATCTCTTCCCCCACTGTTTCATAAAGTTGCCGTAACGTTTAGTAGTAGGAGGGCTCCCCCATCGGAAGTGATTCATCTGATAGGTCCCATCTTTTCTTTCCTTCATCAGGGAGTCTGGTTTGGGGCTAAACGTCACCCCCTGCAATCCCTGGTTTTGATTACTTTCGAGATCCGTGTACCCCCTCGCTTCACCCTCCATAGTACTCAGCTGCCTGCGTTCTTGCGGGGGGAAACTGCCCTCGGAAGAGTCCTCGCCCTCCAGGGAGGAGTCGAAGACTTTTACGGGCTTGCGTTTGCGGCCGGTGGGTTTGCCCCAGCGGAAATGCTCCATGGAGTAGGAGCGTCGCTCGTCGCTTCGGCCCTCCAGGTTTGGCTCCGGGGTCTGCTGTCTAGAGCCCAGGGTGGCCAGCAAGATGCCCATTAAGAGGTCTTCCTCATTGGACTCCAGGGCCAAGGAACTGAGCTCTGGCAATTCAGCCTGCAACACAGATGTGCACAGGTGAATGCAGTCCTGTGTGAAAAGAGACGAGAAAGAAAGGCACATTTTAAAACAGAATTGCTAAAAGAGATGATGACATTTTAATAAGACAGTATTTCCTGTCTGTAATAATGATCTAATATGCATTATTTAGGACAGTTAGACTTACCAGTAGCCTGTCCTTTGAGCTAAGGTCACTGCAGATGGAGCTGTCCCAACACATCGCCCCAAACCCAGGGGTGAATACATAGGCCATGACCACCGCTAACAGCCAGGGTACACACACCATTTTCAGCCTGGGGGGACACAGAGACATGTATGGTTATCAGCCAACCTTACAATGTCATGCAAAGCCCTGCTCAGAGTATAGAAAATGTGCTTAGTCGATAGACTGTTGACACTCCCAGTCTAGTCTGAGAGGAATTCCTGTTAACATGGTGCCGAAAACTCCTCTTCAATCACACCCACATTAGGAAGGAACGGCTTGTCACAGCCGCGTGAAGGACTGATTGTCATAATACACTTGGGGCTGTTGGTGGACTGCTCTTGGCTTGACCTCCTGCTCCACAGACCAGTTGTATATAGCTTGACAATTTTAAACAACTGGTCTGTGGAGCAGGTGGTCAAGCCAAGCGCAGTCCATCAACAGCCCCATCTATCCAGAATTAAAACAATAGTTGATATTGAAACCAGGGGCTCTGGAAGCAAGGCGACTGTTGCAAGTGGCCCCTAACTATTTTAGTACTATGGTCTGATGGCACACTTTGTTCAGGGGCCCAGTATTTGAGGCAGAACTCCTGTTGGAAAAAGATGATCAGAACAAAAAGCACTGAATGCCATAGTCCTTTTAAAGCTGTTTCAAGGACAACAACAATGACGATGGTTGAATTGGACTTTTTGCAATATATTTTTATTACATCAGTGAAAATGCTTTAAATTTCCTCAGCTGTGTTGCCCTTTTTCACATTCATAGAGGGATCTACAGGTGATTTTTGAAAGACGACCACTTCAGTACCTTTTGTGACCCCGCTGGGTGTTTCAGAGAAAGGAATCAATACTTGAAAGCATACAGACATATAGGTAGTGTAGGTGGGTGTGTTCATTTAAGGCAACAAAGTCATGTGCATGGTACACACACACACACACACACACACACACACACACACACACACAATGCATGTAGTCACAATAGTGATATATGAATAGTGACATTCATACAGCCCACGCATACCCAGAAACACTCAATGGAATATCGAGGAAGATGCGCAAATGAAGGTTTTGAATAGATGACAGCCTTCAGTCACTTCCTCTAATGACGCAAACAACTCCCCTTCACCTCCCACCACTTTTTCTTCTCTCTTGCCTCCTGTTACCTGAGGGAGATTACCACTAAATCATTCAATTAGCTGCCAGCTTCCACGGGGTTTTATAGCCAAACTATTCCAATCACCCCAGCAGAGAAACCAGTTGGATAAATTCAATGTCCAACCGTTTGTTTTTTTTCATTCCATTGATTTCACTGAAACAATCACTTGAACATTTTGAATACCCAGTCAACGCTTTTCATCTTGCTGCACCGCTTGCTTATAGAGGATGAGTTAATTTACTTCCCTTTGTGAAGGAATTACATCTCATTGCGCTCCCTCCCTTCCCTCCATCATTTTAATGACTGGCTCCTTGGTGGGCCATCTTCTCTGTAACTCTGGCAGAGACTAGCTTACACTTCCTACAGTATGACTCACTCCGCTGAGCTCTGCTCTCCACAGACGTACTATGATAAAGAAGCCTGTGAATAGCAATTAAAATAGATTAAACCTTGCCATGTGTTATTGATATATCAACTCAGTTAAAGGGTCTATAAACTGTTCATGTCAGAATGAAGAGCAACATCAGTCAAATGTCACCTGCTGTAACACAATTTAAATACAATTGATAAAGGTGGTGTATTTATTATAAAGGCAAATCTATATGAATGATATTTTACAGAACAAATCAATCAAACTGCACACATATGTCAGAAAATGATCAATCAGTCAGGCAGGCTCAATCAACTGATCAATAAAACAAGAAGCTGTCAACAATGAGACACAATGCTGACCCATGCAATAACAGCACAAATCTACAGCCTAGTTCAAAACATTGCTTACCTCTTTTTACCTAAAACCTCTCTTCTTCTGTCTTCTTGTGTTTTTGCCCCCTTGTTTTTCCCACAGATCTTTTAGACTGGCGGCACTCTCTGTGATCCCTCTCTCTCCCGCCTTCTCTCACCGATGTGATGAATTCCTCTGTAGGAGAGGGTCTGCTGTTTCCTCGGTGCTGGAAGCTCTTTTTATAGACACATGAAGTGAGGAGCCTGGAGTCTCAAGGCCTCGGGGTGTGATTGAGGTAAGGGGGCTCCAGTTCCATCTTGCCTTCCGGATGGGGAGGTGTGGTCTATGCATGTGTGTGTATGTGTGTGTATGTGTGTGTGTGTGTGTGTGTGTGTGTGTGTGTGTGAATGGTAGGTAATGACCAGCCCCCGCATTTTTTTCATAATCAATGGATCATCTTACGTCACCAGACAACAGGTGAAGTCTTAGCGGACAAGCTGTTAACTTGCTGCCTCCACTCCTCCCTCCTCCTCCTCTGGTTGGGTGACAGCTTATATGCCTCCTGTGCTCAGTGATAATCAAGCTGTTTCATGTTTTTGAGTCTGTTCTCACAGGTACATTTCAGCGGTTACACATTTAAATTGGAGTAACCAAAACAAATTATCATTTAGTGAGGCCAGTGCTCGGTCATGCTGTAAATCCCTCAAAGGTCAGTCCCAATGTTTCACAGCTTAACAGTTAGAACAACATCTGTTCACAGAGAAAGGAGATCTGGATTGGAGCAAATCAATTTAACTCAGTGGGTCGTTTTTCATCAGTTCTCATTCAGAAGGTGAGCATGTATGGAAACTTCATTAGGAAGACCTTACTCGCTGGTTAGGTGTCCAGGACAACACTGTCAAATATTGTAGTAACATGATACACACACACCCACGCGCACACACACACACACACACAAACAATGTGTTATACAGGTGAAGGTTATGCTGATACATTTTTCTATTGACTTTTTTAAAATTGCATTTCTGCTACTAGTGTATGGATTTGACCACACACAATACAAGGACAAAGAAGACAACTTGTGCATTTTCGTCTTTCATTCCTTTGAATGTGAAATGACAGACACAATAATACTTGTAGACTATTTACTTTAATTGACTGGTATTTTCAGCCATATAGGATACATTTTTGTGCATTGCTCCTTCAAGTCAGAGCGGCAAAATATTGGTGAACCTCAAATGGCTGTTGATTTAGTAGAGACAGATGATCCAGGTGTGCTTCCACTATAAAAAGTCTGTTTTAGTTGATATTGCAGTTGCACAGTTGTACCGAGTTGTAGACATAGTATAGAGTATTTATAAGTACATCATCACTTTTCCCCTGCAAAGAGAGAGGTGGATATAGTTACCTCACATAGGGCCTTTGTTGGAAATTATATAGTTGGCCGAGGCAAGATTGTCACAAGAGACAATGGTGTTCACAGATCTAGAGAAAGGTGAGTCAGAATTACTTCCACTCAACTTGATGAACCCATGGATGAGACTGTATAAATGAACTGTATCTGCTTGGAGCTCTTCAGAGTATCCTTGTAGACAGTGATGCTGTTGGATATCTCTCCCTTTCAGCACTGAACTGGATTAAATACTCATTGAATCCTGAGACGTAGTTTGTTGCTGCTGTTTTTCTTACAATCATCACCACAACCAAGAAATAATTCCTAACACCTTTTACAAACACGTTGGAGCAAAGAGGAACTTTAGAATATTCAAGAGGTATAAAGTGTAATACCTTTCATAATATGGTAATAAATTAAGATTTCATAATTAATATAAACAAAGAGAACACTATGTACAGTGACGGACGTCTAATTTATCCCAGCACTAAAATTATATTAAAAAACAAGACTCCATAAAGATTCTTTCTTCATTCTTCCACCATTTCAATGAACCTTGAGCTTTGACACAACTTGTGAAACATCTGAGCTGTCAGCCAAATTTCAAACCATTGTATCCCTGCAACTGAACTGCAACAGAGCTTCAAAATATGGATGCACCTGCTAGTTTTCCAGTGAAAATAGTAATAATAGTAATAGTAATAATAGACTTTGAGATCCAAGGTGATACAGTGATAGCAGAGTGAAAAGTGAAGTTTATTGTCAATGCAATAGGGAAACCATCCAGATTGATTGTATAGAATGTATTATTATCAAAATAACATTTTAAAGATTAATTTTACTTTGCATTTTGTGTTTTATTACCACTATACTTACAATTTAATGAAATTGTTGTGATGTTTTTTGCTCTTATATTTTGCAACTTGCAATTCACTTCTCTGGTTATCGCCCCCATTGCATGCATGATAACAGCTCACTTCATACAGTGAACAATCATGGCCAATAGGTCATAATTTTGACCTGAATACCACCATGTGGACAAACTATTTACTATTTAACTATTTACAGGTCCTGAAGTGATGCTTATTTACTAATATAAATAGCATCATAAATTCCGTACAGTAATATACTGGTAGGTACAAAAAATGTTGTGTGAGTCCTCCCACGACAGAGAATTGGAAGAGAAATAATGAAGTAATGAATGATGAAATAATAGAAATCAAGTTAAGAAATAGGCCTGATAGAAAGAATGAGTGAAAAAGGGAACAAAAATGAACAAAGTCAACTGTTCAGGTGGAATTTTTTTCTGAAAGAGTACTACATACAGATTTAACTAAAAAGTTAAAAAGCCTCAACACCTTAGCATTTTGATGTCTTCATCATGGAGTAAAAGAATCAGATGCAGGCAGCACAGGGCCAAGCTCGTCTTCAGCTCAGTCGGTAGAGCATGAGACTCTAAGTCTCAGGGTCGTGGGTATCATGAGTATCTGTGTGAATGTGAAGCAGAGAGGTTCTGGTAAACAGCATGCATGCTCAGAATTCCCTTCCCTGGAAAAACATCACCTCAATCAACTGTATTGTTTACACAAAAGGGTATACCAAGGATTAAACAAATCTCAGCCATGCCAAGGAGCAGAGGTATACTTACATTTAATTATATAATGGCGTGCATGTGTTTTTCCTGACCACTCCTTCTCAAAACCAAGCAGAATGCACAGATGGAGACAAGCTATATCTTGTTTTGCACATTGCATAACAGCTCTATCTAATTACATATAGGGCTCTAGTTTCAGCTGGGGGTTGGATTAGGAGGATTCCTCCTAAGGAAAAGGAAAGTGTATGTTTCCATACAATCTGGTGATGGAAGAAATCAGTCAGGCTCCTCCACTAAAGCTTCTCCCAAAAGGAAACTGATAAGGGAGGACTCCAGCGAATATAGTAAGCCATTTGTGAAGAAAAAACATCAGTGGAGAATGTTCTCCAAGGAGAGATCTATATCACGTCACGATCACAATCTCGTTCACACCACGACCACATATGTATGTAGTTAGAATGAAAACTGGCCAACATATGCTGCGACCCCATAATTTCCCTTTAAAGTATTAGTCTATCTATTGTAGAATATTGTGCACATGCTTCCATGTGATATCTGTAGATGAAATTGGTTTATCTCCTGTTTTTGGGTTACTCCTGAGTCAGTCTTAGGTCAGCAGATGTCCTCCCTCACCTTTGACTTATTTTCCCTTTTTATTGTTTTATTGCCTTAATCCTTTTCGAGTTTTATCTCCGCACCTTCACGAAAATAGAGCCCAGCATGACGCTCAAGCTTACAGTGTTATTATTTCTGGTTTATTTGTATTGTATCTGCTGATCAGTAGGGATGGGCGGAACGATCCTGAAATAGCGATCCTTCTTATCTTGACGTTCCCTTTTGAGAATCGATCCTCACATAAAATACGTGTTTCATTTAACCGGAAGATTAATTTTAATATTTATTCTGTATTACATTGACCATAGTCTATCTAATGCTGAAAATGAGAAAAAAATGTGTGGCAGAAATAATAATTTACGATAATAGGAACTCCTTCCGCCCCCTCCGCTCCGCTCCACTACCTAAACACAGAGAACTGCGACCCAAGCAGCAGAGAGATGCTGCGCTGATGCAATGACAGAAACAAGGAAACTAAGCATCTTCTGGAGTTATTTCACTCCATTAAACAAAGGTCCGTAGGTCCGTACGATATTGTGGCAAAACCACAAACCTTCTGAAACACAACAAGCACGAAGCGGAGGCGAGTAGAGGAGGGCGAGGGAGCGCAGGGAAACCCCACCTGTGGTGCCGTGTGAGGCAGAGCGCTCTCACAGAAGCCTTTCAGAGAGGCAGGCAACATCCAGGTATAAAATGAATTCATAGGAAGGAACACGTTATTTCTTGAGCAGAATATTGCAGTAATAGGCATTTATGGCTGTATTTATTTTTATTGTAGAATTCACAAAGATTTCCCCCTTTGTGTATACAAGAAGACTTTTAAACGTATCGGTATCTGATTAATAAATCTATTTGATTAATAAAATGTGTGTTTTGTTACTCTTATAGCTCTTAGTAACTTGACTTTTGCTATACAAATGTAGTTATGCTGCTGCCGCCACCATCCAAACATCCATCTGTTTTCATGCTGCTTATCTGGGTAAGAGTCGTGGTGGCAGCAGAGCAGCGAGACATCCCTCACTTTTCCCAGCAACTTCCTCCAGATTCACCTCCCTCAAGGAGCTCCCTGGGAGATGTAGTCTCTCCAGCGTGTCCGGGCTCTGCCCTGGGGTCGCCTCCCAGTCAGCTGTTCTTGGTATACCTGCAAAGCGAGGCACCCGTGGCGCTCAAACCACGTCAACTGGCTCCTCTCAATATGGATTACTGGATGTGTGTGAGGCCAGCCACCATACAGACAGACATTTTTGTCATGTGCATCTGTGATCTCGTTCTTTCATTTACTACCCAAACACTTGTGCCCATATAGGTGAGGGTCAGAACTGAGATTGACTGGTAATTTGAGAGCTTTACTACTACTTTCCTATCTGATGGTCAGTCTAACAATCCCTTTCACCCTCACTTGTGAATAACCTAAACTCCTCCACTTGGGACAGCTGCTCACTCCCCAACTGAATGGGACAGGCCACCTGGGAGATCTGGAGGCGCTGACCCTCATTCCAACTGCATCAGACTCAGCGCTCACATTCCAAAGCACAATGGAGATCACAGTCTGACGAGACAGAAAGGAGAAAGGACATAAAATGTCTTTTAATGCCTCATGTAAAGCACTTTGAACTGCCTTGTGTATGAAAGGTGCTATACAAATAAACTTGCCTTGCCTTGCCTTGCCATGAATATCTCAGACGCCTTGCATCCTTGACAGATTCTGGCACCTGCCTTGAGTGAGGTTGATTTAATGTCAAGTATGCGAACACAAAGGACCCAAGAGCTCACAACAACACCTCTGATACTTTATACTCCTGCAGCACCTCCCACAAGATACGTAATGGAACAGTCATCTGACTTTTCCACAACCACAAAGTCATGTAGACCAGGTTACAAACTCCCATAAACCTTCAAATCTCTGTGAGAGGGTAAAAAATTGGTCCACTGTTTGCTCAACTAGGACAAAATCCATTTTGTTCCTCTTGAATCTGATCAACCATTGGCCGGAGTCTCCTTTCCAGCACCTTGGCATAGACTTTCCCAGAAAGGCTGATCAGTGTGATCCCTTGATAGTTGGGACACACCCTCCAGTCCCCTTCTTAAAGATGGTGACCAGCACCTCTGTCTGCAAGTCCAAAGGCACTTCTCCCAAAATCCATGCAATCTGTATTGAAGAGACATGTTGATGACAACAGCCCAAAGATGGACGATGATGATGGTGATGATTACTATTATTATTATTGCTATGCTTCCAAGAGGATTCATTGGCATTATAACACTGATTCTATTGGCTCTATGTGCTCCAACTTTCTTGCTCTCCCAGGACTATTCTGAAAGGCCTTCAGCTTCTCAGTGAGCTGTGATGAGCAGCGGTGGAGCGCCGCTGTGTGGCGGGTGAAGAGGATTGCATGGAGGGGATGTCAAAGACACAGTACAGACTAGGGATTGGCTGCAGGGTCCACATGCAACATCAGCCGTCTAGACTGGACGGATGCTAGACTCTACTGGTGGGAATCTGACTCAGGAGAGAACAGCAATGTTGTGATCCATAGGTCCTGGAAAGTCTTTACTACAGTATGAACAGATGAATAATCACAACACATCGATCAATTTGGACAGTATTTCTTTCTTACTGTAACACTGCTGACGCCTGTCCAAGATCAAGACCTGATACATTTCAGCAATATAATGATACTGACCTCACTCTGTTGTCCTACTTCAGCCATGTACATTTATTGGGCAGATTTGATCAACAGGAACAAACTGGTTCAAACAGAGGAAATCACATCTCTAATTCTGGCATCTCTTCACTGGTTACCTTGTGAAGCATGCTTAGATGGGGCTCTGACATTTTAACCCCTTATGCGCCAATGTGCAGCAGTCAGATCCTCGGGCAGGGCCCTTCTAGCTGTCCAGGCTTAGATGAAAGGTGACTGGGCTTTTGGCTCTAGGACATCCTGCCTGAGAAGCTTCAGTTAGCACAATCAGTATCGCCTTTTAAATCACTTCTTAAAACCTATTTTTATACACTTGCTTTTATGTGATGTCTTTCAGCCTATCATATTTAAGTATCATATTTAATTATTATTTTAATTGATGTTTGATTTTTTTAATTGTCAAAGCAATTTTGGGCACAGTGTTTTTCTTTATTATTATTGGTATTATTGACTCACATGCTCAATTTCATGTTGGGCTGGTGATTGTGGAAACCACTGTTGCAGGATGGTTGCTGGCCACAAGAGGCTGCAATTTGGTCACAAATTAAAGAAGCAGGCGTGTTGTTATTCCACTGAGAGTTTAAATGATCATTGATTCTCTCAGCAGGCTGAACCCTACTAATCCATCCTTTACACTTTACTCATTGCATGAGTCCCCTACAGATCCAAGAAGACAGACTTCATGTCGGCTATGTGTTATTTCCCTAATCTTTTGTTTGGAATTTGTCAAAGAATGGATGGAGGCTGAAAGTGTGAGACTTCACCAGCATATATTCCTTTCTTTTCACCCTTATTGAGCCTGTCAATTATCCCTAATGAAAAATCTCTGTAATATTGCTACTATAAACCTATAGTGTGTCTGTCACATTTAAAAAAACGTAAGAAAATATATTTATGTATAATGTATCCTGGGATTAGCACATGCATTTTAATACCTCACAAAATATTTTTAATAATGTTAATTGAATAAACTCATGGATTAATAAATAAACTCCATGTCAAAGGTTTCTGTAACGTGTATGTAAATACATGTAAATGCATATGAAAGTGGCCATTTTTATAATATTGACTTACATTTCCTCCATATATTGTACATATATGATTAAAAGAGAAGATTTTTATATAAATTTGTTCCATATTAAATATAAAATAGAAGATGTTAAAATGTATGCAAATAACTTTTTGGGAGTAGCCATCCCGAGATTGTAATTCATCCACGGCCAAAAGGCAAAAGGGGACATAAATATGTGAGGGGACCTCCTTTGTTCGCCGTTTAGTCACCTCTGTGGCCCCTGAAAAACCATTAAACGAGGAGTACTTCTCCCAGGAGCCTCGCATTCCTGAGATGCCTCCAGTCTGATGTCAGAGCAGGGGGACGGGACTCAGGAGGCATCTGGACCCGCTGCTGCCTTCAGTGGCCCCTCGAAACCTACGACTTCCCACGGTAAGAGGCGTAAATACCACTTGTCCCACATTCAACTGCTTTTGGTCGGAAATAATAACAAAATTAATGCTGTAAATAAAGTAGTATTTTAGTGTTTTTATTATCATTATTATTATTATTAGTGGGGGTAAGAGGAGAAAATGCGCATCAGGCACGTACTGAATGCTTATTATTTATTAAATTTATTAGCCAATATAATACATTACTTTTGCCATCAGCTGTTGACGCGCTTTCACGCCCCCCGGTTCCCAAAACGTCACATCTTGGCACCTCGGGCGGCATAGAAACCCCCTCTTTCCCAGTCGTATTCGCCACTTTATTTGGTCGTTCATGCGAAGCCATTGTAAGTACGGCATTTTCGACAGCACTTGAAGGCGGCATATGCGCCTCTCTCCTCTGTCCTGGACGCCTCCATTGGACCGGGGGACCACTACTACAAACATACCGAGGGTCCCAGAGAGAGAAGACCACGTCGTCTTTACCCACGGCCAAGTTGGAGCTCCTTCGGTGACCGGACTGTTTTTTCTTTTGCGCTCATGAATCTGAATCCCTCTTCTGAAAACAGCCAGCCAACCTGGAGCAGAAAGAAGCGCAGGGTTGGGATCGCCTTTGCGACTTTGTTTTTTGTGTGTCCAGAATCTTGATTTCATCTGAATGATTCAAGAGTCTCGAGAGTTGTTTTTTTTTTGACTAATGGGAACGTAAACTAAAAGAAAAGTCTATCAGAGGATTAATCGCCGTTTAAGGATTTTGAGGTTCAACTCCGTCGAGAGCAAGCGAAGAGTTTCTTCAGCGAGGAGCAGAAATCGGCATGTAGCGCAGGATCAAGGGTGAGCTGTTTTGCAATAGATGATCAATAACAGAGGGTTGATGTGATCCTGTGTGAGCAGGGGTTATTTTGAGCGCCTGAAACACTCCTAACCTGGGCAGAAACACTTTTAATTTTAGCTGTGGGTCGCAGTCTCAACGAGCAGGGCTGAAGTGAAGGCCATATGCCATGGCCACGTAGGGCAGGGGATCCCAAACATTTTCATGTCACCCCCCCCC